>JAQGCC010002473.1:0-18294 GCA_034698905.1 Xestoiulus laeticollis | reverse complement strand
TGATTAAGTAGGAGCTACAAAAATACTGCATTTTTATCAATTTTTATTTTTGTATTATAACAAATAGTTTTTTTTAAAGTATGTATCAAAATTTCCCTCATAGCAATACATGCAGTTCAGTTCCCCCTTAAGCAACAACTTCGTAAAAAATGCTACTTTGACAAAAATTAAAATTAGCTTGTTAACAACTTATTAAAACATTTGCAGCACTATAGGACACATTTAACAAACAATATCGAAGCAAGGACAATATCATAAATACTCTATTAAACCCCGGGTCGCTCACGGGCGTAATTTCCAATGAATCCCGGAGTTCGTTAAGGCCCGGATGTTAGGGGAATTCCCTAAGTGCTCGCGCCTCCCATTTTCTGATAGCTTTGCGCAGTGCATAGGGTATTCCCCCTTATTAAAATATCAGGCAAATAAAATACTGGTATCATAGATTTTTGTCTCTTGTAAGTTTTTTGCCATTTTAAATTTATTGCTATCAACTCTGAGCAAATAAAAGTTATAAACTCAAGACTCAAATAAACCCCGGGTGTGTTTATTCGAATATTTACGGTTTAAGAGGGTTGCATACCAGAATAAGCTTTTTTTCTAAATTATTTTATTATTTAATTTTGGAAACTGATAGGAACAAATGGAAGGTACGAGGACTTAGCATAAATATTGTATTATTTGTTTAATTTTTTTTGTTTATGTATATGCATATTCCATTTCATGGAAGTATGTCCGTAAAGTTTATAACAGACCCTCTACAATTATAAACTTTACAGACACATTTACATGAAATGGAATATACACATAATGTACATAAACAAAAAAAATTAAACAAATAATAGAATATTTATGCTAGATCCTCGTACATTCCATTTGTTTCTAACAGTTTCCAAAATTAAATTAAAAAAATAATTTAGAAAAAAAGGCTTATTCTGGTACGCAAGCCTCTTAATAAGAGTTTCCTAACAAAGGCAGTAAACAATCAGAACTATAGTTAAAACTTTGGTGAGAGCTCTAACTTGGTTAAAACGATTTTCAGACTAGCTCTTACTTCGACGGAATCCCATAAAATTTGATTTGGTTTTTTTTCCCAAAAACCCGGAGTTGATGGATTTTCTGAAAACATTTTACGGTCAAAAGGATTCCTTTCGTTCTTTCACACTGGAAAAAGTGCATTTTTTAGACTCGCTTGTCATCGATTCTCAAACATATCCCCAGTTACCTTTATAGTTTTCCTATGTATATCCATCCAACAAACTTTGAATAAATGCCCAGCAATGCGTGATAGTCTTATAACGCAAACGTGCCATTGCACCTTCACCAATAATAATTCAATTATAGGAGGAATTTAAGACTCGCTCGAACAGTTAGGAGAAAAAACTTTTTTCTTTCTGAAAAAAATCTACTTCCTTTTATTTGCTCGATAAGAAAGTCAGCGTTGGTTTGATCAAATTACCGAGGTATTTTGCAAATCCACATCACGTACATCTTTCTTTTTATTCCATTGGTTTTCTTGGTATCTACGTGTGAATGCCACACAATACATCGAATTACACCTTGGATGTTGGAAGCTCTCTTGTTTTCTCTTATACCACCTCGTGTATCAAAGCATGAATTCGAGTGGATTTTTGCACGTGCCGAGCATTTCCTAATACATGTGTCCACACAAAACCATTTACACTATTATTTATACGATGTTTGTAACAACAACAAACTTGTGCAAACAAAGCTTGAGCTTAGGAATCGAAAATTAATTTATGATTTGGGTGCATTGATCTTCATTATTTGATATATTAATTTTGCGTTTTATCATCTTTATTTTTAGAGCAAAAGGAAGGTGGGACTCAACTAAAACTTATCATGGATTTTGAAAATGGAGGACAAGCCCTTTTCAAACCAAAACGGTAAGTATAGAAAGTAAAAACTATATTAGGTCACCCAGTAAATTTGCAGGAGAAATTTCCAGGGTTTCAGGACCCAGCATTTCAATTTTAAAAGTAATCTTCCAACGACCAATTATCACCATGCTCTCTGTATATTGTTAACTTTTATGCATTTATCAAGTTATTTGCAGTGCAGATTTTCAGAAATTTGTATTTTCCATACTGAAGGATAAAATATTTTACATGCAGACGCGTAAGAACGTATTAAATATAAATAGTTTAAGTGATAAAAAGTAACAAATAGATTGAAATTCTAGCAAAACAATGTACTTTCATGATAAATAATGTGACCAATAGGCCCAAAATCAATCTCATTCCAGTTAAAGAATGGCAAACTTTGAAACCTTATTAAAACCCTCATTTGTCATATGACTGAATTCATGAAATTCAGGAAGAAATTTCACTAAATATAAAAAGAAATTGTGGTAAAAAAATACAGTAAAACCCTTAAATCTGACGTGCATTGAAGGGCAAAATCAATAAAAGCTCGAATTTCAAAGTATATTAATAGTCTTGCAGTCAGTGACCTGACTAAATATAATTGCCATATATCAAAAAAGCTTCTCAATTCTACAACTGAATGAAGGAGGATCAAAGATTGATTATACATTAAGAGGTAATTGAGAATTCAAAATCAGGGGTTCTATTGTTGACTTAACAACAGAAGCCCTTCTTAATTAATTTCTACATATTAACCTCAGACTTAACATTAGCTTTAATCATTTTGATAAAGTGGATCAAACGATATATATTTGCATTTAGAGTTTGGCGTTGCGGAATATATTTTTAGGATTGATGGATAACACCAATTAAAATTGATGTTTTTGACAAGCTATTCCAGCTTAAATTTACATATCAAGGATCAAACGTATAAACCTTTTCTGTTGACTATACCAATTTGGTTTATACACACATTAGTTTTATGGTCATGCATCTGACAATATCATGGTTAATTTATAGTAATGCAAGTAAGGTCAATAGTGTCATTATACATACTTAAAACACGTTAAGGCTCATTACCCTCTGGAGCAAGATCTGCAATGCTAAATTGCAGAAGAAATTTTCTCCATAGCTTATAAAAATAAATTGAAAAAATTGCTCAAGATTCTTCATGTTTTTGTGCATCCAGCTGCCTATTTTCGTCAAATTCAACAACATAATCATATACAGTGAAACCTGCGAATAAGAGCCCTCCATATATCGTACTACCTGGGAGTAGCGCACCCTCGCAGTCGGCACGGATCGATTTTATAGAACAACTTACCTCCATATAACGTATTCTCTGTAAATGCGACGTGCGCACTGGTTTGTTGGGACAAAATCACGGTTTTACCTGCGAAGAGCGTATACGCTAAAGCATGCAACAATGAAATTTCATCCACTGCATGGGAAAATCCCAAAGTGAGGGCGACTATATAATGTCAAATAAATTTCATTAGCATAGTGAATGTATGTTTACCATTTAGAAAAGGTACATGTATTTAGATACATGCATGTACACCCAATATAAAGTAAAAATGGCTACATCTACATAGATGCAGTTGCATACGAGCATATATTTGTTTTCTATATGTATTTTTCGGTTTTGTTTATGTTAAAAACCAATTAAAATTGCAACATACTGTATATATTTGTGCATCTTAGTTAGGATAATAATATCTGATTCATTATGGACATCACTTTAGCTTAACCTTCATATAGCAATCCCTCCAAGTAGCACACCCAATGGTTCGGTCCCAATGGGGTGCGCTATTCACAGGTTTCACTTGTATATTTGAAATATGGGTTTCCTTGATCGGACACCAACTTCCCCCTATAGCTGCCAAATGATGCCAAAACCCCTAAAAAATGTTATTTAAAAAATTACTGGAGGAAATACATTTTTAAAAAATGTAACCAGCTTGATGCACCAAAACGTGATGAATATTGAGCAATTTTTTCAATAATTTATTTTTATAAGCTATATAAAATGACTTTTGAAATTTAGCATTGCAAGTCTTGTTCCAGAGGGTAGCAGCCTTAACGTGTTTAAAGTATGTTTAGTGGCACTATTGACCTTACTTGCATCACTATAAATTAACCATGTTTATTAGATATTGTCAGATGCATGCCCAAAAAACTAATGTGCATTAATAACAATCATGCAAGTTACACTTTTGTGGCGTGTCTGTTGACGTCACGGGGGTCTCTTAAATACAAGTAGTTTGCATATGTTACATGATTTAGGATGCAGCAATGGGGATGTTTAAAACATTGTGCACGCAGATTCCTCAATTAATAATGCGTGGTTAAAACCCCTGGTGGATATAATAATTAGGAAACACGTCAACATGCACAACTATATAGGTTAATAGGGCCATGGAGTTGTATGCATAATAAAGTTGTTTAACAACAGCGTGCATAAAACTGTAACATTGCATTAAACGTTAATGGTGCGATAGTCATGTAATCACCTTTATTTAGAAACTATTTAGGACTTAAAAGGCGGCATTCACACGCCAGTATAATATATAGTGTCATAGATTTTCAGACTATGTAATGTAAAGTTTAGATACATGTATAAACAGTTGAAGCATTAATGCTGTAAAATTGCCCTTTCATATGCCATATTTAACCTTTTGCAGAATTAGTTAATTGGCTTTAAATATTTAGTTATATACATGTACAGTCTTAGTTGTTAATGAAACCAAAATTTTGCTACAGCAGAAATGATTTCATTTTAAGTGCTGGGAACTGTTGAATTATTTTAAAATGGGTCGATAAATGCACCCTAATAAAAAAGTCATAGATGTGAATAAAACTCAGGATTAAACACTATAGTGACATTATTTCACTAGATTAATATCTATCCAGTTCTATACATCAATTCTAGCTGTGTTTTGACTTCGCTGAAATTTAAATGCTGAATGTCCTTAGTCATATCGTAACGGCGCTTCATATGCTGCAATCACGTGTTCAGTGGTCATTACATTACGGCGCTTCTTAAAAATGCAATCAGATGAATGTCTCCTGGTTTGCAAAAATTGGTTTTTTAAGCTTCTTTAAATTAGGCTTGGTCACGCACTTTATCCACTCTGGTACGCATGCGCAAAACATTTCTTCTAAGACAAAAGACAATTTTGGAACCGGGGATACTAAATCAAAAATACGACAACAAAACCAACCTAACTGGATAAGTTTCACATTAAAGTACAAAATGTGCACAAAAGTATAAAACTGTAAAGCGTATTCTTGGCTAATAAGGCAGTAAAGCCAAAACAATTAGCTAGTCTCCAATAATACCATGACTACAAATTACATCGTTAACCTCATGTCCAACATGGCAATATTTTATATTAGAGTATGATTTGGTTGTTTAAAAAAAAATACAACATAAATCATACCATACTGCAAATCAATTCGTCAATAATTGATTAAATGCATATTAAAACAGGAAATGAATGTAGGCCTTCACCAGTCGCGAGTCTCCCTGATGAATTACTGTATCGCAAATTATAATAATATGCAAAATGCACCGCCCAAGACCAGAAAATTAAAAAAATAGTTCAGTTTATTTCTGGCATATCAGTGGCACGGAAGGTTTTAATTTTTTTGCTCAAATTTTGTGTTAGCATGATTATCATCAAAGTGCACGTCAATCGTTTGGCATACTGTTGCATCCGAGTCATTCATTTAATGCTTAAGTGCACTTTATCGATTCCTTTATATATAATCCTTCATTAAAAATGCTTTTTCAGTCAGATAAAGCTGAACTATTAAATAAATCTTGAAGTTATTCTTTTTTTCTTTAATCACAAAAATCGATGATATCTTAATGAGATGTCAAGGAAATTTCGTCAAGAAAGCCCTTCAGAAAACATATACCGTGGAATTCGCTTATAACGATCTTCACGCTAGGATCTAAGAAATCAGATCGTTATATCCGTCTGAAAAAATGATGGTACAGAATAATTTAATTAAGCGGTTTGGTACAGGTTAATTTACTGTAAATTAAGGAGAAATTTTGAACTTTTTAAAAAAAAAAGTGGAACAGTTCTTATTTAATAATAAAGATAAAAAAATTGTATAGTTTATATGTACTCTGCAGCAATAAAATATATAAATGTCATTGTTAAATTTGACTTGCAATTAATACAAAAAAACTAAATGTTTTTTTTTTTTTTTGCTTTTTGCAAGTTAATATTTCTAATAATATTTCAAATAAAAATACAATTTTAAGATTGTAAATAATTGCATCATTATATGCATTTAGTCAATGGGAAAGGGGGAGGAAATCTCAGTAAATCGTTATAGGCGAATGAAAATACCATTTTTTAGTTTAAAAATTTATGTCCGCCGATTATCGTTATATCCGATATCGTATACAGTATCCAAACAATTTCTGTATACATAATTAAGATTATCAGACCAACCGAATATACATTGCTCAAAATCGCTATACCAAGAGTATTGCTGTATCCGGCATCGTTATAAGCAAATTCCACTGCATAGGGAAAAGTATAATTATGAGATTTGGGTTGCCTATATATTTTATGGGTCAAAGGTATCGCAAGGCAGCCTATAATGATGGTCTATTATCCATTTTTTTAAATAGTTTGAATACTCCATTGTTTACTTGTATAAAAATTGCTCGATTTTTATTTTCCAATTTCTCATTCTTGCAGGTTTGATAGGAATCAAGAAACACTACCCAACCACTTTTACTTCGTCGATTTCGAAAGGCACAATGCAGAAATTGCCGCCTTTCATTTGGATAGGTAATTAACAATTATACAATGAAATCTCAGACAATAAATGACTGATAAAACTACTATTGCCCAATTCCCACTGTTGAACATCCTGTGGAAGCCAGCATTGAATGGGATCAAATGCTTTGCACATTCAAATAAGTGTTTTCGATAATTTCGAAAAATTAACTAAAATTATGGGTAATTAGTCTTACCATTTCAACGATGAATTCATTTGAACTGACTCATCCTCATTTTCCAGGATTTTGGGTTTCCGAAGAGCGCCACCTGTAGTTGGACGGACGGTTAACATGTCATCAGAAATCTATGAAATAGCAGAAGGAGAAACCTTATTAAAAACATTTTTCATATCGCCAGGTAAAGTACACCTTTATTTACAGTAATAATAGCGGTCACAAATTTTATCTTGGCTTAGACGAAATAAAACTTCGATAAAGAATAATTTTTGAAAACAAACACGTGAGTGTCGATGCACCCGTACATTGTGGAGCATCGCTTCAAGGAATGAAGCATCGCATGATTACAGGAATCAAACACGTCTGCACAACAGCAACGAAAAAATGCATACGAAAAAAATGGGGAATGACGACAATTTAAGCCAATCAAAATGCTTCATTTCAAGAATTTATTCCCATGCTTGATTCGATGCTTCAATATGTGCGAGCGCATCGAAAACCACTTGTTTGATTATAGGAATTCTTTCCGGAAATATTACAGAATGAAGCCTCTCTATGTTTTACACTTAATATTTGAGCCATACAAAAATCTGGTTTTTATCCTCTTGAAAATTGGTGTGGTCAATCATTTTGTTTACTTGCCACGCATGCGCACATCTGCAATGTCTTGCCAGGAGTTTGTTCAATTTTATTTCGTCTAAGGCAAGATAGAATTCATAACCCGGGACAACTTGGAATTATGAAAAAATACAATGTATGATATGAACATCCAGATAGCATTTAGATTTAGATGTACATGCTTATGTACATGTAGTTGGGCAACTATGTCCATCAACATCTAGATATATAGTCAGGATAACTTCAACTGTTCTTACTGTAGCCTATTGCCCACTTCCACTTTACAAAGATGAATTTTCACTCATTGAAACTTTCTTTACAGCAAATAATTTGTGTTTTCATGGAAAATGTGGATATTATTGTGACACTGCTCATGCCATCTGTGGCAATCCAGATACCTTGGAGGGAAGTTTTGCAGCCTTCTTGCCTTCGGCCCTACTAGTACCCAGAAAAGCCTGGAGACATCCTTGGAGGAGGTCTTATCACAAAAGAAGAAAAGCAAAGTGGGAATCAGATCCAAGTTATTGCGAATCGGTGCAAAAGCAACCATTGTATAGCAGTGGCCGAAGATTAATGGATATAATGGACATGGCTATTTTCGATTTTCTGATGGGTAATCTTTTTTAAGAATTTTCTAACATGAGCTATGACCTTGAACTAACTACTGATATGAGCAAACATTTACCCCCCTACCACAGTTTCCCACCTTAAGCTTCTGTTCAGATGAGACGAAGCTCGAAATTTGAACGAATTCGGTACCACAGTTGCCAAATCGTCAACATCTAACCGGAGATGGAGCTCCAGGCAAGAAAAATCGAAAATATATCACAGAATTCCCTATCAATATCTGTATCTTGCAGCACCGATTGATAGGGAAAAATGAGAATTGTAATCTGGCAACAAGGTGCACGTGACATTTTTTTTATCTTGCCATTTTAAAAACTGCCGTTTCAAGGTACCTCATTGACCAACCTTGATCTGTGTCTCAGATGTAGCTAGCTGTGGTACCAATCCCAGGAGTTGAGACACAGCTTGGTCTCAAGCTGCTCCATTTGTGCAATTGTGGTACGGGGGTTAGCCTAATAAAATTTCTAGCTGTTGTGTTTTTGGCAAAGAGATGGTGCCACCATCTCCATCGCTGTTTTCCCCTCCCCTTTAATGGGGCAAACCAAGAACAGGGATTTTCCCCTGTCTTGCTGCTTGATAACTAGAGCAACAGCTATAGCGGCCTGTTATTACTATGATTGATTCATTCTCTGTAGTTGTTTTAGTTAACACTTACAAAAACGCCTTTTTACCTAACTTACAGAAAATGAAATGGCAAAATTGCATAAAAGATCCAGATTCTTTACAAAAAAGGATTTGTTAATACATGTAAAACAGTTCTATCTTGCAAAGAAATTGATCGGCGATGGCTACTAATTAACGAATTTTGTAAATTTTCTAAACTATTTTTTTAAAAAAATAAGTAACTTCACATTTCACATACACAAGCAATGGTGAAATTTTGTCACGTGTAATTTTGGATTGTTCTTAAGTTTATTTATTTAAAAAAACCTTATAAAATTTACAAAATTTGTCAATTAGTAGCCATCGCCGGTCAATTTCTCTGCAAGGTAAAACTGTTTTTATTATCAAACCCTTATTTTGTAAAGAATCTGGATTTTTACGATATTTCGTAATTTCATTTTCTGTAAGTTGGATGGTAGCGATCCGTCTTAAGAGGGTTGCATACCAAAATAAGTATTTTTTTCGAAATTATTTTTTTTATTTAATTTTGGAAACTGATAGGAACAAATGAAATGTAGTAGGACCTAGCATAAATATTCTATTATTTGTTTAAATATACATGTATGTATATTACATTTCATGGAAATATGTCCGTAAAGTTTACCAAAACCTTTACAATTGTAAACTTTACAGATTATTTCCATGAAGCGTAATATACATGTATTTTAACAAAAAAATTAAATAATAGAATATTTTATCTAGGTCCTACTATATTTTATTTGTTCCTATTTGTTGGAAATTATTTTTAGGGGCACACTGGTTGAGATCCTAGGTTTTCAATCTCGATTCCCCTGTTTCGTTATGAGGAAACTTTCTTTAAAGATTGGCAAAACCAGTAGTATTTCTTGAAAGGTTTTCTTTCCATTCAGCCATATTGGATTTCCATAGCGTCAAGCTGAGAGGCCAAGAGGCAAAATGGCTTAAAGAGCTTTATGTGCAAATGAAATGTCAATGTTTTCTCGGTAGGCGGTCGCACTTGACGCGTGCAACTCAATTATTGCAATATTGTTGCAGTTTGCATAGGGCTACATAAAAAGGATTCTATACTGAACACGTCCAAAAATTTGAATACACCTTAGCTTTTGTTTACTTAGTCCTACACACGAGGGTTTCAGGAAGGTTTTTCCACTATAACAACTCAAAATGTTGCCTCTGGCCATTTTTTTCTACAACAACACACGGTTTTAACCCTGCAAGTTATCAACAAGATGCTAAAACAGAATGCTAAACATTTTTCATAAGAATAATGAGGGGGGTCATGGCCGGGCCGGCATTGCATGGGTACTTAATTCAAGTTGAATTAGCATTACGGATTACAATGAACATCAGTGTTATATACTACGACACATTTCATCAGAAATGGTTAGAGTACAACTACAAAAAATGGCTTAGGCCTATATCAACGGATTAAAAAAGTTGTATAGATCAAATAAGTAATTTATCATCCAATATAGTAAGCAAACCTTGGAAGAAACGTCCATTGTATAAAATATTCAATGATTACATAAAGGGTCATTGTATAATTTCCACGATCCCGAATTGCATGAAATAAAGCAATCAAAGATTGGGATGCCCATTGTGAGGTCCAATGTAATAACGTGCTAGGTACTATTTTTATCACTTTTGGTCCTCATTTGTAAAAATTGAAAAATCAGTGGTTGTTTTCTAGAGTTATTTGCAACTCTATAGTATGGCCCTAGCCATATAGAATAATGCATGGATTTAATCCATATAAAATACATGTAATAGTCTTTATAAAGAGCAAGACACTTAATTCTAATAAGACAGTTTTAAGACTAAATCAAGCCCTATACTTGTAATGTTAAATCTGAAAAGCCATTTTCTCCATAACCTAGTGGGAGGAAACCGGGAGGAAACCTCGCGGAAACCGGGCGAAAAACGGGCATGAAGGAAGGGAGGAAACCGGGCTATTCCTGTAATGTTAAATCTGAATTTCTCCATAACCTAAAGATAAATTAATTATAAAATTTGCTCAATATTCATCACGTTTTTTGCATGTATTTTTGAAATTGGGATGACTATAATGGAACACGTGCTGCCTCCTAGCGGCAAAGCTAGGCTACTACACCCTCTCAAAAAATATTTAAAACATAACTGGAGGAAATACATTTTAAAAATTAATCAGCTGGATGTACCAAAACGTCATGAATATTGAGCAATTTCATTAATTTAATTTTATAAGTTATGGAAAAAATGGCTTTTGAAGCAAGGTAAGCCTTAAAGACATAAAAGAGTTTAAAGACATTATATTACTTTGACATAAAACTAATGTATTTTTTTGTAATTATGACATAATTATTTAAGACACTACCATTAAGACAATTTTTTTTCAATAAAACCCCACTGTGGAATTGATAGGAAACTGTCAGAACAATATAATTCCATAAAAGCAAAGGGGGAAATGTGGTGAATAAAGCTGTGCAAAAAAACAGGAAATAAAAAAAAATCTAGGAATTCATATGCTATTTGCATCATGAATGAATTTATTAATAGTAACCAGCATAATAAAGGTTTTTAAGACTGCATTGATCAGGTTTAGGAAGTATATAGCTTGGAAAAACCCTCTTCACCTTCAAGTATAGGTGTGCATGTGATTACATTTATTCTTGGTTCTTATACACTCAACAATTCCACTTTAAAAACACAGTAGGTTTCTAAGTACCAGACCTTGAAACGTGGTATAAACTATTAAATGCGGATGTAACATTTCGAAATCTTTTAAATAAGGAAAAAGCCACCGGGTTATTGCACATTTTCCGTTGAAAGTCTCTATACGATCAAATCGACAAAATGAAGTCTCTTATATTTCTAGTGATTTTTGCAGTTTTCTTAGGTGTGACTGAACAACTTAAGGTAAGTTAACCCAGAAATCATTCTATTGCAGTTTAATTTTGAAATGGTTTTTAAAACTTCATATAAACCATTGTTTTTTTGTGTTTTGCTAGCTTCGGCAATGTGTTCCCAAACCAACCACAAAACAATGCAACGCTGAAGGCGGTTGCGACGCTGGTTTTGACCATTGTACTACCATTCAAGTAAATATAAATATATAACACAAACTATGTCAAACTCAATGTTCCAGAATTGTATTTTGAAAGATGCAAAGGGTTAAAGAGGATTTTTGTTACCAAATAACGTTACAACTAATACTATACATGACTCTTAACAATTCTAATTGCACATTAGTGGAAGTTAAAGATATGTTTTTATTCTTAATTTTTAAATTAATATTTTTATATATTAATAGGGAGTTAAGGGCTGTTATCCAACATGTGCAGGTTTTATAGGAAAAGCCTGTCCATCGGGACTAACATGCTGTTTCGCATATTCGGAAGGAGTTTATAAGCCAACATCAGTAAGTTTAATATCTTATATGAATTTATTAACATGCGTTATACAACAAAATGTATTTTTACTAAATTATTGATATCCATTTATTTTTAGCCTCCAGGAACAGCTGACATGTCTGGAATATGCTTTTGAAACCTCGGAACACAATGAAACAAGCTTAATTTTGAAACAATGAAAATGACGTCATTAGGGAAGCCATATAGTTGTTTACAATAATAAAATATTTCATAACCAAATGGAAATGTCGATTATATTTATCTAGGTACGTGTCCAATAAATTCTCTGGAAAAATATTCCGCATTTCAAGGAATATTTCTTAATTTCTCTACCATGCAAGACGAATTGCCATCATATTGGTTGGCTTTAAAGGATATGGTAAAAATTTACATGCATTTGGTAACATTCGTCTATTTCATCATTCTTCAATTGAAACCGGTTAATTAGAATTTTCAATATTGCAAATAATTAGGGCATTTTTAACATTTTTAGGTTGAAAATGAGCATCAACAATGTCACCATAACACTGGTCTGCGTCATTTTTAAGGTCTTGCATTTTTAAACTGTTTCTGAATCAATCTTTTGTGCTGATTTCAAATATGCAAAGAGTTTTGCTCAATCGGGTCAAGTTTTCTTTCTATTACAATTTCAAAAATATTGCTTTCTTCCATAATTCTATTAATTTATCTTAATTAACCAAGTTATCATTTTTTTGGACACCATTATCATGAATCATAAACTGGGCTATTATCGTTCGAAGACCCACTCAATTGTTAGTAAATAATAAATCAGAATCATTTTAATTACCTCTGGCCTACATGTGAAGTTCAGCTTTTACACATGGGATGTTATTAGTCAAAATCGCGTGAAATGGTGGTTTTGTAGTATACATGTAGTAATATTAACTATATAGCTTAAATATATACTCCAGGTCCAAAAGGAGCGTTTAAAACAGTTTTATGTAGACTTACTAGTATATATACTACAGTATAGATAATTTATAAATAAACTGAAAAATATGGTGTAAAATCTTTTTAACAAATATTACGTACACTGTTTAAATAAAAACATACCTTAATGAGCATTTAAAATAAACTTGTTCAGGTAGAAACAGACAGCACATCCAATACGACTCCCTCAGCCACACTAATATTGCAGAAGAAATTGACATCCCTCAATTAAGTGGCATAAAACATTCATAATGTACATGTAAATGTGCATATTTGTAAGCTGCATTATATCACATCAAAATGCTGCAGCATAAGAAAAACATTGTGTCCTGGACAAGCCGTCTTGTCAAAGTGAAAGAGCATCCCACAATGCCTCTATAGGTATTTTGACATTTCAACCATGCATACCAATTTGCATATACAAAATAATTGGCAGCTGTAATTGCAAGTCATTATTTAATAAAATGAACTTGCATTGTGACCCCACAATAAGAACTAGCAATGGTTTTGAAACTTATGACAAAACAATAATTAAACAATGCAAACATGGACATGACCCCTAAATTAAGCCTGGTCCACACGTAATGTTTTTGTTTAATTCTTGCATGATCAGTAAAGACTTAAAAAAACTTAAAAAATCATTAAGAAGCTAGAGCTTAGTGACGTAACACCAATGACAAAGTTCAAGGTCGCCGAGAACAATCTCAAAGGAGTGAAGGTCGGTTGTAATGGCTTGCATAGGCAGATTTAACAACCTTAGGGGAAAATGAGCCCTTGCCGCCTGGGCTCCCAGTAATTTAATCGGAAAATTGTAATTTTAAAACAAAATTTGACGGATCATACACCCCTTTCCAGTACACATTCTACAGTACCCTAAAAATAGTCATTTCTGTCTCAAAAAACCATCCTCTTATACAATGTACATGTCGCTGTTATTGATGAAATATGGAATGAATGTGCAAAATAAATGCATACTTAAATTCGAATGTATTCCCCACTTATTAAGGGAGGCAGAGCAAGTTTAACATCTTCAAATAAAACCTGTACAATGTAAATTTCTCAAGATTTATGCATTCCAGATTCATAATTCCTGAAAAATTTTAAAATTTCAAATGTCTTCTGGTCCCCCACAATGCTTAATGACTTCATATTTACTGTTTATTTTAAAGTAAAAGAGACATGCAATTTTGTAGCACATTTTTTTGTTAAATTATCTTTATTAGTGTGTGCAAATGTATCTCCAGCAGATTTGTCCATGGGTTATGCTAGCAAAAAATAGCCAGTAGATCCTCTTAAATTAACAGCCTTACTTTAAAAGGTTCTACTGGGTATTTTTGGCTAGCATAACCAATGGACAAATCTGCCCGGAATAAGTTTGTACGTACTAATAAAGATAGTTTAACAAAAAAAATGTGCTACAAAATTGGATGTCTTTTTTTTTTTAATGAACTTTTTCACTTGGAGGCCGTTTTGTTTTCTGCATTGGTAGAACATGGGTTCCATAACCCTGGGCTATTTCATCAAGGGTTAATTGATGCAACACAAACAGATTAACCCGAGGTTAGCAAACCTTAGATTTTCACTTTAATTGGTGCAACCAGCCCTGAATGTACCTAATGATTGTTTGAATTAAAAGCATCTGGTTTGAGATGAGTCAAACGACATTTTTGCAACATTTTTCCCCAACAGTCGTCTGCTATTCTATACTGCGAACGGTTAACAACAATTACAGTGCCTTTGGAATTAACAATATTACACAAAATAAAATGTTGCAAAAATTGCGAGCAGTAATGTATGTATAGTACATGTATATTTCTACACAACCCAATTTCAAAAGGCTTTCTACACAGTATTGTATTTGGCGTATGATATCATCAACGTCACAATATACCATGCAGAGCAAAGGAACCTGAATAAGTCCAATTAAAAACGTTCAACATCCTAAACAAATACATGTTTATACGTGACATATGTGCTTGCAAATATCAACAATGCGGATAGGACTGTATTTAAACTTCTAACGAGTCCAGATCGTGAGTCATTTTGCAGTATACTGTCTGGCAGTCGAATTCAGCAACATTAACATGATGAAGTTTATTATTTACGTGGCAATTTTCGTCGTTCTAATAAGTTTTACTGAACAGTGCGATGTAAGTGCATGCAAACCTATCGTTTTTTTGCCATGATCGATTAAGAATCTTATTGCAATTTATCTATTTAGAAGAAAAAATGTGACTTGAAGCCTTCCAAAGAACCATGCAATTCATCCGGAGGCTGCGATAAAAGCTTGCATAATTGCATCACTCATAAGGTAAACCATGAGATAAATGTACATGTATATTAGTTGACAGCATAAAGTGGACCACTAATCATTTCCATACCATTTTTAAGAACCTACAAAAGACCCTTATTTCATTAAACGGCTTTTCAATAAATGAAAATGATAATAATTAAACACCTATTTTGAAAGTGACAGGTCTCGTTTGTCTTCCTTTTTTGTTAATAATATTACACCAAACTATTTTAATTCACACGGTTTGAAATACATCTACATGTAGTATGGTCCATAAAAAAATCATCCATGTGAATTCTAGACAATTTAGTGCATTCTAAAATAATACAGGATTACAATCCCATAATTTTGAATATGCACCGTGTATATTCATTTTACAACAGGCCCAATACCTTAGAAGTATTTTTGAAAATGTTCTATTTTTTACTATTGCAGTTTTTTGAAGAATGTTACAAAAATTATTTTGTATTGTGTAGCACATATTGAAGTTATAAATTAACAATACATATAAATTATTTACAGGGTGTTAAAGGCTGTTATCCACAATGTGCAGGATTTGGAGGCTTTAAATGTCCAGAAGATAGAGAGTATACGTGTTGTTATTATTACGATAATGACATACATTCAACACCGGTAATTATCCTACATTTTACCCTTGTTACCTTTGCTATATATACAGCCTTTTTATAAATCATGTTATAAACCTTTACTATATAGATCAACAATTTCAGTTAAAGTATTAATTAAACTTCGATTTCTTTACAGCCGGAAAACACAGCTGATTATGGTGGAATCTGTCTTTAAACACAATATACAAGAATGCTTCCAAGCATCTGGAATATCGCAATTATTTTAACATAATGATAACTGGGTATTTGCATCTTAGTAAATACATGTATTGGTAGCGGCAATAAAGTATTGGTTGTTTGGTACAGATTATACATGTATATGTATTCGTTTTGTAGTCTCCATACAGTGAACAGCAGAATAGATTTACGTGCTGTAGCCTTATATGATCAGTAAATTAATCGATTTGAATTCATTGCAATGTTATGCATTGTATGTCCTGAAATACTTTTATATTATCGTCTATGCATGGATATCTGCATTGCATTATAGGATTCGAAAAATGTTACATTCATATTCTATACCCATGGTCAAAATAAAGTGATATCAGTAAATTCTATGGTGATATCAGTAAATTCTATGGTGATATCAGTAAATTCTATAGTGATATCAGTAAATTCTATGGTGATATCAGTAAATTCTATAGCGATATCAGTAAATTCTATGATGATATTAGTATACACAAACTGATAACAGTCTGAGCTATACTCCATGGTATCAGCACAGCATAGTAACATCAGTAGGCAATGTTTGACTAATGCCACTATAACCCAAAACAATATCAGTATGAGCTAGACTTACATCAGTATAGTCATACTGATATTGGTTAGTTAAACTAGTATCATTACACCACAAGTGCCATCAGTAGGCAATGTTTAACTGATGCCAGTATACCCCATTCCAATATCAGTGTAAATTATAGTTTATCATTATACTACTCTGATGAATCTGAACTGTTTGACTGACACCAGTATAATATCATACTGATATCAGTATATTTATTTCGCTCAGGGACTTGAGAATAACTAAAAACAAAATTTGCATCTAGCCTACTGATCAATTCTAGTATAATTATGCTAAAGAAGATAAATGAGTTCATCATCATGTTTTATTTGTAATTTCTACAAGTAATTACTTCGTATAGAGTATGAAATATGCAGTATTATTTACACAGGTGAACCATGGTCGAAATGCATGCATTCAATGTGCGTATATATATATATATATATATATATATATATATATACACGCACATTGAATATTAATGTATGTTGGTTAACGATGAATCACATTTGTTTTTGTATTGGGTATATTTGTGGAGAAAACGTGTTCTCTAAATAAACAAAATTGTGGCTGTCATTTATGCACAGGCCCTATTTCTCAGGTTTTTCCAACCCGGATGGGAATCAAGAACAATGAGAACAATACTATTGCAACGTGCATATTTCGCGTCAATGCTTGTTTGGTATATTATTGGCATAAAGTCAATTCCACATTACCAAACATCAACCGTGCTAACAAGTTGTGAACAATACATTCAGCCATGAAAGTTTTACTTTTTTCCACATTAGCCTTGGTTCTACTACACGTGACTGCAGTCAAACTGGTACGTTTAGCAATGAAAAAGTTACAGTAAACTTATAAGGTAGAAAACTGATAACTATTAATTATTTACAGGGAACCAAGTGCAATGTTCCAGTAAAATCTAACATTTGCCAATCATTCAAAGATTGCGGTTCATCAGACAAAATTTGCGTTATCACAAAGGTAATTAAAGTTTAAATTACAATTTATTTAACATCCTAATAACAATCAGTCATTTTTACGTATTCTTTAGCTTTGCACAATAAGTTTTTTTAAATAGGGATACAGTGTAATTCGCTTATAACGATCTTCAATAAAACGTGGCCTGCATATAATAACAATAGTAGTCTAATGTATACACAGAAATATAAGTTTAAAATTGATGTATTTATTAAATGTTTTGACTGAAAAAAAAATTCGTACAGAATTTTATTTAATTAAGCGATTTGGTACAGGTAAATTTGTTGGAAATTATGCGTAAATTTAAATCTTATTTATAAAAAATAATGAAACTGTTTATCTAAAACAGATAAAGTATAAATCTTGTATACCAATATTAGGGGAACTCAGATAGCTGAGCATTCCTTGATACTTGAGCACATTGAAAATTGAGCACTTGTGCCATGCTTGTGCAAAACCACTCGTTCGAAAATTTTTTGTGCACAACTGAGTGAACCTGAGATCTGTTCAGTTGTG
>JAQGCC010002472.1:0-18297 GCA_034698905.1 Xestoiulus laeticollis | reverse complement strand
CCTTTCTCCTTTCAAGAAGAGCACTTAGTTGAGGGGTTGCTGGCTCGAGTGTCTTGCGTTGTCAGTCGTGGGGATTTGCCCTTGAAATTCCATTGGGAAAAAGATGGTGTGGAAATGTCATCCGGGGCCCAGGGGGTCCACATAAGATCATTCGATGAACATTCCAGCATTCTCTCCATTACCTCAGTTGCATCTGATCATAATGGATTGTACACTTGTATTGCTGACAATGCTGCAGGAATGGCCAGACACTCAGCAAAGCTTGTTGTTAAGGGTAATTTTACCCGTTTTTTTTTTACTGTTTTAGTTTGTTTTAAAATTGTGGGTCCTTAATAGGCAATTCGTAGATTTTCCAATTACCTGTTTAATACTAATACTAGGTTAATTTGCAAAACGATATTTAACTAAAATTTTTGTTTATTTATTTAATTCTATGTAAACAACCAACGTTTTGCAATATATTCCAAAACTTTAAAAATAGACAAAACAAGGGTTTTCGAAACAGAATGAAAAGTTGGAAAAAAATTGACGTTTAATATTGCAGTGGATTTTAACTTGTTCGATTTGTTGTGCATTTATTAAAATAATATTATTTTTACTTCATTATTGACTGTAATATTGGACGTATCTATTTCAGTGCCACCCCGTTGGATTATTGAACCTACAAATGTTGCTACAGTTAGAGGCAAGAATGTAATATTAAATTGCCAAGCAGATGGTTTTCCGAAACCATCAATCACTTGGATGCAATCTAAAGGTAGTTTAGAATTGCTTCTAAATAAATTAATAGTTTTAAATAATTATATATTTATATACTGCAAACAAAATTATGATAATATTAAATGCTTCTATGTGTAGGTGGTATCCATGATGCTGTCCATAAAGATTTACATAGTGGAGGAAATATTCAATTGTTTTCCAATGGATCTCTTCTTCTACTGGACATTAATTCTGCAGACGAAGGTTACTATTTTTGTCAAGCGTCTAATGGAATTGGAAGCGGTTTAAGTGCTGCTATCGAAGTTCGAATAAATGGTACATTTTGCATATTTTTTAAAAAAAATTTGGACATTAATCCAATATTAACGTCTTACACATTTTTAAAAAAATAACTTTAGCACCACCAATTTTTAGTAAAATTCAAAGCAAAATAACTGCTAGAATTGGAGAGGAAATATCGTTGCAATGTATGGTTCAGGGAGACACTCCTATCAAAATCGTATGGTATAAAGATGAAAAAGTGATACAAGATGTTCAAGCAAAGTAAGAATCTTCATATTGTTATGGTTTTTTTATAGTTATTATCTCATCTCATCTTTTGGTTATGAATTCTGATTTACCATTCTACAAATTTTATTTTTCTAAATTATTTTTTCGAAACAGACATAAAATCCAAACTACGAACACTGCATCAGATGCACTGGCAATTCTAACTATTCAGAAAATATCGAAGGATGATCATGGCATTTATTCATGTTTTGCTGAGAATGCATATGGGAACAACAAAACCTCAACCAAGTTAACCGTGAAAGGTAAACAAACATTAAAAAAATTAATTCTCGTAAAACATCTTTTTCACCAAGTCCAGTCAATTCTTTTTTTTTTTTTCAAAAATTTGAGTCAAATTTATTTCAAATGAAATTTAGAATTTAGAATTTCAATTTTTTTACTCAAATAAAACAGCGTAAAAAGATGGCTATATTATTTTTAGGATTGCCTGAGCCCCCTTCAAATCCTAAAGTACCCACTGTTAGTAGTACGACTGTCGAACTCGAATGGAAGTCTTCGTTTAATGGAAATGATCCAATCAAGAAGTATATTATACAATATAAAAATGCTGAAGGTTAGAACACGAAGATATTTTCCAGTTATATGTAAATTAGGATATTTTAATCGATTTTTTCCTTGCATTGAAGATACGTGGGATTCGGCGATTTCAATGGAAACTGTTAACGGAGAACCAACAAGCAGTATTGTTAGCCACCTGACTCCAGCTACTCATTATTTATTCCGTTTGTTTGCCGAAAATAGTCAAGGTCGTAGTTCAGCATCTTCCATCCTGCAAATCACAACAAATGATGATGGTAGTAGTATTTCTTTTGTCAAAAAAAGTGTTATTTTCTTGCCATGGTTGGTTTCAGCTTCTGAATTTTTTTGAAAAGTGCCATCTGGACCTCCTGAAAATGTCCAAGTCGAGCCTGTTAATACGGAAACATTTAAGGTTCTATGGATTGTAAGTAGTTCAGTGCATTTCAGATAAACAAATTACGTTTTTGGGGTTTTATTATAAATGCCTACTTTCCAGGCTCCAGACGAGAAGCTATGGAATGGCAAAATTCAAGGATTTTATGTTGGCTATAAAGAAGTTGATACCGAGGATCCGTATCTGTATAAAACTTTATTGACACAAGATGCGAAAGCTGACAATATGTTCGTGCAGATCGGAGGGCTCAAACAATTTACTAAATATGCGGTTGTGGTTCAGGCTTATAACAGTCAAGGAAAAGGTCCGGAGTCGGAAGCAGTCATAGTGATGACATCCGAAGGCGGTAAGAAGTAAAAATAAAAATACATGGCTTTAGTTTAAGATTTTCTTAATTGCATAAAATAAAATAATGAATTTATTTCAAAAGCTCCGAGCCTTCCACCGACAGAAGTCCGCTGCACCACACTTACCTCTCAAAGTATTCATGTCACGTGGACGGCACCTCCGATAGATTCAGTAAACGGGATTCTTAGAGGGTACAAGGTGGTTTACAAGCCTGCATCCGAATGGTTCGGTATGGAAAATCTAATTATAAGATCTTTCAGATAATCTTGATTTTGTTTCGACGAATTTGGTGGAATTTTTCAAGATCTTGGACTAGAAATCTCATTTTTATATTTCAGAGGATGTGGCTGAAAATTTCAACATTACTTTGCCAACCTCCATGACTATTGCACATCTGGAAAAATTCAGCAATTACAGCGTACAAGTCATGCCAATGACAAAAGCTGGAGAAGGACCAAGAAGCGCAGCCATATTCTGTAAAACTTTAGATGATGGTCAGTTGAATTTTTTTATAGATGGAATAAAAATATTGTTAAACAGTTTAAACAAAATTTTCCATTTTTTCATTTGTCTCGAGCAGTTCCTGGTTCTCCAGTGGATGTCAAAGCTATTGCTACTTCTGATGATTCAGTCATGGTTGCTTGGAAATCTCCAGAGAGTTCCAACGGAGTCCTAAAATCTTATACAATTTATTGGAGAAACTCTAATGATAAGAAGGTATTCAGTTTCCCAATAATAACGTTTTTATTTAGCAACAACATCCAAATAAAGCCGGTCGTAACTGGTTTATTCGACTTTTTGAGATTATTTTAGGACACTGGCTCTCACACCACGCCGGCTCGAGAAAGTAGCTACGAAGTGACCGGATTGAAGAAAGGAAAACGCTACGAATTTTGGGTCACAGCCCTAACGATGGCTGGGGAGGGAAGCCCCTCCAGAATAGCTGCACAAAGTCCAAGTGGCCCTACAGGTTATTCCTTAGCAAAGTTTTTGCCAAAAATAATAATGGTGCATGCACAAGTTATAGAAACCGGTCTTATTCTTAACAGAAAATAAATTGAAAAATTATTGATACGAATTCAACATTTGTAATTTAAGTTTTTAGGAAATATTGTCAGGATTCTTTCATCTTTGGATTTGTTCTTATTAATGTTTTATAAGCCATGATCCGGTTTGTATATTTGGTTTTCTAGTTGCTGCCCGAGTGGTCTCTTTTGATGAAAAAATAATCACTGCATGGAAATCCACCGTTACGCTTCTGTGCCATGCAGTTGGTTTACCTGAGCCGCAGAAGAAGTGGATGTGGAAGTAAGTGTATTTCACAAAATAAATTGGCTTTTTGAAGTTCGTTCTAATTTCTGACGTTTGCATATATATAGCGGAAAGCCCTTGGACCCATCCACAAAGGTGCAAGTCCTAAGCGACGGAACGCTTTCCATCAGCGACATCCAAGAAGATGATGGTGGCGATTTCAGCTGCCTCGTTGAAAACGACTTTGGACATGACAAGATTACCTACTCCATTATTGTCCTCGGTAAGCATGTCATCGAAGCTTTACTGACATACGTATGATTTCACCAAATTAATTGAAATTTGTTTTTTACAAATTTAATGGTAGCACCTCCGTCAGCACCCACGATTGAAGTTGTTTCAGTCACGTCCAACACAATGAAATTTCAGTGGAAGATCCCATCCAGTAAAATGTCTAGAATTAAAGGTAAGAATTTTGGTCTAAACGTGGACACTAGTTTGAAAATTACAGTTAATACATGCGACACTTAACGCAAATAGGTTACACTTTGAACACTAGACGAGATGTTGGAGAATGGAAGGAGGTAACTCTTGGGTCCGAAATGCGCAGCTATCGTTTAAACAATTTGGATTGCGGTACTCGTTACGAGGTTTTCATGACCGCATTCAATAAAATCGGTGTTGGGGCTCCTTCTGAGATTCTAACCTTGTCAACAAACGGCTCAGGTGAGTTGGAAACATTGCAATATTTATTTGTTATGCACGTAGTCGACAGAAATTCATGCGGAGTAATTTTGTGCACAAAGTTCCCGCTCCTCCGACCAAGGCAGATTTAATCGAAGAGACGTCTTCGTCCGCATCTCTATACTTGAACACGTGGAAAAGCAACGGATGCCCCATCTTGTACTACATGGTAGAATATTGCCCCAAATCAACAAATGAATGGATTTTTGTGTCGAACAACATCAAACCCGAGCAAAGGCGATTGGTCATTCCTGGATTGAAACCGGGAACGTGGTACAGTTTGCGAATGACTGCACACAATAGCGCCGGATCATCCATTTCAGAATATAATTTTGCCACTCTCACGATGGCCGGAGGTAAGGTCACTCGCTCATTTTTTTAAATTGGAAATGCCTCGAATGTGGGACTGTAATGAATCTTTTGGATAATTTATTTTTAGCGACCATTCCTCCTGATCTTATGTCAGACTCTGCAAACGATCCCGTGGAAGGCCTGATGTCATATCTCAATTTCTACGTCATCGTTCCCGTTTCCTGCACGGTGGTTATTCTTATAGCAATCCTCTCGATTTCTTGCTTCTACATCAAGTTTAAAGGGCGCGAACACCATGTTGCAAATGTTGACAAGGCTGGTCTGTAAACATTTATTTACCATATTTTTGGCTGCAACTGTCTCATTTTAGCCACTTTTAAATATTTATGATTGGTTTTCAGGGAAGCGCTTGTCTACAGCAAGTGGAACTTTGAAAAAAGGGAACAGTAGCGAAAGCTTTGCTTACATGCAGCGAGGAACTGCAGGAAAGTCAGCAGGTCGCCGATCTAGACCAGGTAATTAATTTTCAAGAGCTTTCTTCTATACTTTACTTAGTTTTCTTCTTTACTTAGTTTTTTCAACAATGATATAATATTTTTAATGGCGATTTAGAGGATGATTTGGCACCTTATGCAACATTTCAGTTGGCCAATCAACCTCTGAACATAGGAAACAGAAATTTGGGTAATTATAACTGAGTTAATTTTCAGCTTCCAGCATATATTTTGCATCATCTTTGTACGTTTATTATTTTTCACTTGAAGCCCCACCACCTCCTCCCCCAAGAATGGATGGATTTCACAGCTCAAACAATGCCCCGATGAATCCCCATTTTTTTGCTTCTGGGTAAGAATAAATTTATTTTACTCTGTATTGAACCTAAGTTATTTGACGGAAACAACTTGAATTTCTTCGTAGCGGATTTATGCCGGGACAACACACTTCTGAAACCACATTCGTATTCCCTAACCCTCCCGATGAGCGCAACATGCACTTTCCACCATGCTATCCACAAGAGGTAGGTTAATTTAGTTAATGCCTTGTACTTAAGTTATTTTAGGAAATTAAATTTTGATTTAGAAACAAACTGTTGGCCATATCGCGAATATATAGTATGATAGTTTATGACACAAATGGTTAAGACTGCACAAAAATTCACATTTTTCATCTTTGCTATAACTATTTAAACTTTTTACTGCCATTCCGTATTATTAGAATAGATGGACCTGAGTGTAAATATTCTCAAATGTATGATTCTCGTTTGAACATCTTGAAATCATCTTGTTTAGTGCAGGGACACTTTTTGAAAATCGCGCCAAAAATAAGACTTGGCCACTAGATGGCGCGCCATAACTTTTTAGAATATAGTCTATAAATGGCTGCACGTGGGTAGCCATTTAAAAGTTCTTTGTAAAACAAGTTATTTTTTTATAAAAATTAGCTTCTTTTTTTCATGGCAAGACACTGTTAATCGCGAAAGATGTTCTTGTAAAGTAATAGAATCGCTCTTGTATGGCATTTCTTTTTAAATCAAAGTTTAACGGCTAAAGAAACGCGTACGCCTATAGGGCTGCTTTCAGCATGCATATGCAAGTTCAAGTTTCTAAAAGTAAATTTTCGATCATCTCAGGTCATTAAAATGCATCGCTAATGATTGTGCCCATCTATCTGCCATATTCAAGGTTAGTTCACATGTTAATAGATGTTATTCCATTGTAATAGTAGAATTGTTTTCTAGCTGTCATTTAATATGCAATAAAAATGTATGGTACGGTAGGCATATAAAATGCAATGATAGGCAATGCAAACTATTAATGGTAGAACGGCCATCCGTTCATATATTAAGCCTTATGTTGTTTTCGTTTGAATTTCAGGTTACTTACTGAAACTTTTTGTCATTCTTTCCTATCCTGAGCAGCGCGTATACGATTTGCTCAAATGTTTTATCATATTCTAGTATTTGTATACCCTTTTCCTAAGTAGCTTTCTCAACTGTGGTGGTACAATGTACATTGTTTCTTAATAGGCAATTGTTACAAATTAAATAATATAATGGGTGGAGCAGAATTAATCGCAAATGATTTATATAGAATTAAAGCTTGTCATGCTTTCGTGGTGATGCAGTTATCGGTAGCTCAGCTAGGTGATTCGATAATTTCTTGGGGAAAGTGAATAATCCTGTAGAGCCATATCGTATGTTGTCAATATGCTTTTGGGTTGCCAACACTAAACATAATTATTCATCTTCCTATAGAAGCTATTAAACCACTTGAGCAACCGATAACATTAGCCTAGCTACATAATGTATTTATACTGTTTAAATCAAATTGAATAGGCTACTCGCAGTACATGTAACGTATATTACACCACAACAGGATTAAAATAATGAATCGACCTGTAGAAATCCTTTGAGATAAAAACATTAGAATGAATGAGGAACATGTTGCTCAAAATGTTTGAATTTTTATACATCAAATAGAAAAATTTCAGATGTGACTCAGAAAAAAGCACTTATGGTGGTCTTCTACATATTCAGCCCAAATGAGCATACATGCAATTATTTTCTTGATATTTCTCGGAAATGTTGATTATACACATTTTATTGGATGCCAATTAACGTTTCAGTACATGTAATACTGCAGTCTTATTCCATGTCGTAATCCCTACCCCTAGAGAATCTTTGCTTCATCCTTTGCATTTTTATAGTTTATTTCAAATAAATGATTCAAGCAGATCTGATATCTATGTCTTCAATGCGTTTTCCTCTATTCTAACTCTCGCAGCCTCGCTGTCATCTTACTTGCCGAACATTTCTTGCTTCGAAATTCCTCAGTAACATTTTCCGAATTATGGTAAGTTTCTAAGACTTCAATTCTACATAGCCTACCTGCTTAATTTCCTTACATTCTTACCACTCAATAAATACATTTATAAGCACAAAATAATATTTTTGAATGCTTTATTAATTGACTGCTATGACACCATAAAAGACCAATATAAACTAAGAAATTACACAACTATAATGGGTTGTTAATTAAAAACAGCTCACATGCACATTATGATTTCAGTGAAACTTATAAATTAAATTATTGGATGACTATTTTAGATTTTGAATAAGCTTGTTGTTTTGCTTTCCCTATTTGGTACATGCAATTTTTATTCTATGCAAAATAACAATGCGATACATGCTAACATTATTTGATATAAAAGATTAAAAGCTACACATGTATTAACAAGGTGAAAGAGTGGGATAATAAAACACATGAAGTTTGGTGTCGCTTCAAAATTGTAGTAACTTCGGTGTCTTAATTGGCAGTTATTATTCCTGGGGAAACTTCTTATCCTGAAATAGTAAAGTAATGAAATGTTCAGATGCTCGAAAGGTATTTTTATATAGAAGAAACATGACGTGAGCAACATTACATCATTATCATTGGCTGGAATATTGTTCATTTCTTGCAACATCTCTTCAGGAGGTGGATTGGGAAATACAAAAGTTGTTTCTGCAGGTTCTGGTTCAGAACTCAAGCTAGAAAATGATTCAGGTTTACTGACATTGCTACATTTTAAAGACTACATATAAGTCTTGCTCAATATAATTTACTTTGAGCTGTCGGGAAAAAATAGTGGGTTCATCATTGGCATGCCATCCATAGGAAAAGTTTCAAATCCGGTTGGTAATGGTGGACCTGTAAAGAAACCAATATATAAATGTTAAAATTTTATATTATTTTTGAATAACATGCAGTTGGAAGTTGCTAACAGCTGAGATACCATTTTGTGATTGTCTGTGCAATGTTGCCATTGCCATTATTTCTTTATGGTGAGCCAATGGAAAGGTGGCGTATGGTACGAGTTCATCTTCACCTAAAATGGAAATTCAGAAATCTTACAAGATGATTGGGGCAATGATGCTAATTTCAACGTGTCATGCACTGTGAAATTGGTGTACCACACAGCTGAATTCCTCCAGCTGTTTGCTGATGCCATGTTCCTCTTTGCATATAAGGGAAACTTTCAGAACTATCATTGCGGTGTAATTCCGAACTTGCAACCGACATTCGGTTTCCTATAATGAGCACATTAGTATCAATCTGCAATTATATTCTTATGTATAATGGCATACTACAATTGTACCATCATGATTTTTTCGGGCTTCTTCTCTCTTTTTCATTTTGACACACATGAAAGCCATGGCAAAAATTGCTAGCAGAATTATGAATGTGCAGACAATTGGCACGACAATATAAAAATTTAGGGTTGCCATTAGTCCGTCCATCCTTTGGTTAGGGGCATCTCCCTGCAACTCTGGTGTGATGGTAGCTGTTTGCAGATAACAATCAATTATTATACTGTATGTAGTCAACAGGCATGATAAATTCCAGTTTAACATAGTTTAGATGGTTCACCTCCATTAGGGGTAAGAGTGGCAAAATCATAATTTGCTATAGAGGATCCAGCACTATTGTGGGCAGTCATGCGAAGTCCGAACCAAGTAGCAGGTTTCAAATTTGGAATGACCAATCGTCTCTGCTCTGGTTTCACGTTGCTGGATACAGACGTCCATTCGTCAGAAGATTTTGGTGCATATTCTACCATGAAATATTGGATGGGGCAACCATTGCTTTTCCAGCTGTTGAGATATATGGATATTGAGCTTGTGGCTTCTTCAATTAGGTCTCCTTTGTTGGGGGCAAGGGGTACTGAAAAAAGACAAAAGGAGTTTTATTGGGATTTCATTTTGTTGTTATTCAATTCTTCACATTTTCTTTTTTTCCTGTGTAATACCTGATCCGTTTGTGGACACCACCAGAACGTCCGAAGGAGCACCAATGCCGATTTTGTTGAATGCATGCATAAAGATCTCGTATCGTGTGCCACAGTCAAGGTTGCTTATTTGATGTGTTCTGGCATCTGAACCAACAGTCATTTCTGTCCAATCTCCAATGTCTTTTCTGATGCTAAGGGTGTAGCCTACAACGATTTCAACAGCTCTTGAGGCACACATGTTTAACAGAAAATACAAATTAGCCTACAATTCTAAAAAAAGATACCCTTAATTCTTGACATTTTGCTCATTGGTATTGTCCATTGAACTTCAATTTCACTTGCTGAAATGGACTTTATTTCCATTTGTGGTGCTGATGGAGGTGCTATAATGAGATATACCAAGATAATTATAATTAATTTCATGCAGGTTTATCGGTGGGCCTATCTCTATTCATGGATTTCTCATGTACCCAATACAATGATGGAAAATGTAATTTTGTCTTCTCCAAATTCATTCTTTACGGTGCACACATAATCTCCACCATCTTCTTCTCTTAGTCTCTTAACTGTAAGTGTCCCATCTGATGTCAATTTGTAGCGATCCCCATCTTGTATGCGAGAATCTCTTTGAATATAAGAAGATAATTGGTATGGGCCCATCTTAAATAATTTTTGCAGCAAGATAAAAATTCGTAATGTACTTAAATGTCCATGTACGTGATGGCTCGGGAAGTCCTACAGAATGACATGGTAGCGCGATGTCCACTTTCCAAGATGTGATTAGTTTGTTTTCGAACGAGACAACTTTTGCTGGAACTAGGAGAACATTTCAGAATTTTAATATTCAAGGGGATTTTCTAGGTTTTTCCTTGTGAGAATGCTACATGTATATCTAGTTTAACCTGTTGGCCCATTGGGAGTTTGGAAGACGGTTTTCGAACTTTGACCATCTCCTGCTAACGTAGATGCTTTAACCCAGAATTCGTAACGATGACCCTTTTTCAGCCGAACTGCTTCAAAGTGATTCAATTGAGCTTTAATTGTTTGGGCGCTTATATCCTGAAATGACCTCATGAGAGATAAAAAGATAAGGGTTTTCCAATGGCAGTTGAAACACATGACTACTTTTTTTGGAACTCAAAATTTTTCAGACAATAATTGTCTGAAAATTAATAAAGATCAAAATGCGAAATATTTGCGCATTAATTTGCTGAAAATGTCTTGCTCAAACTTACCCCAACATTGCTTGCATCTCTCCAGTAGACTGCATATGACCTAACAACACCGTTAGGATGTTCTGGTGGCTTCCAAGCCACTATTACAGAGTCATCAGAAGTGGCAATAGCTTTAATGTCTGCAGGTGGTCCTGGGGCTAAATCACATAAATGTGTTTACCTCATGTCATTCTTAATAGCAATGATTTAAAAGTGTTTGAAAAGTTTCCAAAGTTACCATCGTCCAGAGTTTTGCAGAAAACAGGACTGCTTTTCGGTCCCTCTCCGGCTTTGGTCATGACGAGCACCTGAACGCTGTAATTACTAAATTTCTCCAAGTGGTTTAAGGTCATTGATGTCTGCAGGGTAATGTTAAAGCTTTCGGCAATATCCTCTGCAAGCAACAACATGTTTAGCATCAAACACAATCGTCTCTTGGGCTTTTGAAATGCAAATAGAGATTTTTTAAATAAAACACTTTGTGAGCACAACATTATAAATAATTCTGTGCTTCACCTTACCCACCAAACCAGTCGGATGCTGGCTTGTACAGCACCTTAAAACCACTGAGAATCCCGTTGATGGAGTCTGCGCGAGGTTCGGCCCAAGTCACATGAACGCTCTGGGAAGTGAGGGTGGTGCAGTGGACATCGATCGGGGCTAAGCTAGGTGCTGAAATCACAGAATAGCCAATTAATGAACAACAGCTTTTGTTGACACTCGAAAATCTAATTAGAACTGCCAAAAGTACAACCTCCTTCGGAAGTCATCACAATGACAGCATCGGATTCTGGGCCTTTGCCTTCGTTGTTGTATGCTTGCACGATGACTGAATATTTTGTAAATTGTTTGAGTCCGCTGATTTGCACAAACATGTCATCATATCTTGGCTCTGGCGTCAAAAGCGTCTTGTACAGATATGGGTCCTTGGTATCAACCTCCTTATAGCCAATATAATAGCCCAAGATTTTTCCATTCCACAGTTTCTCTTCAGGGGCCTTGAAGAAAGAATTTTTTGTTGTTTCTTTAATTATTGGAATTGGAACTTGTAGGCAACAACAATTTTTTATTATTACTAGGCGAATTAACCTGCCTTCCACATCACTTTGAACGTTTCTGTGTTGATTGGCTCCACATTTACTAGTCGGGGTGGTCCGCTGGGTTCTAGTGAGCAACATTTAAAATTTGCAGTTTTTGATGCCATGGGTATTGCATGACATGTATTTTATGATAATGCAAGAGAGTAAATTAAGATTTATCTAAAATGTGCCAGTAATATTTTAACAACATTAAAAAAACTTAGTAGGCTATAATGTAATTTTTTGTTCATTTATTAACTAATATACAAATAATTTCTTACTGTCTTCATTAGTTATTACATGAAGAATCTGGCTTGCCAAGCTTTTGCCCTGTGTATTTTCAGCAAAAATCCTAAACATGTAATTTGTTGCTGGCTGCAATTTGGTCACAATACTGTTTTTAGGTTCCCCATTGGCAGTTTCCCTTGTGGTAGCGTCATCCCATGATTCTAAAGTAAAATATAAAAATGTCATGCTTTAAATTAATCACATCTATTTAAAATTTGAACAATTTGTTTATTGAAAATACCTCCTTTGGCCTTGTACTGAATAATGTATTTCTTTACAGGCTCGTTTCCACCAGATGCTAGCCAAACAAACTCGATGCTATGGCTTCCAACTGATGTAGTTTGAAGGCCAGTTGGCGCATCAGGTGGTTCTGAAATTCAGGTAAGAAATATAATGTACTCAATTTTTGCTACTTATAATGTATATACATTATGATCAAATGCTGAGATGTATGCCACTATTACCCAAAACAGTCAATTCAATAAACGCATTGTTTACTCCAAATTCATTCTGGGCTGTGCACTGATAATGGCCATTATCTTGCCGTTCGACTTTGTGAATAGTGAGAAGGGAAAGTGCATCTGAAGCTGTGTTGGTAGTTTCGATTTTGTGTCTGTTAAGAAACATACATGTATAATCAGGTTTGGTTCTAAGGGACAGTTTTTATATGCATTTTTACCTAGCTTGTCCGTTTTCGATTAGTTTTTCGGTTTTGTGCCATTGAATCTTCATTGGGGTGTCACCCTGAACCAAACATTGCAACTGCACATCTCCATTGATAGCCACACTTTGCTGATGAACTGAATGTTTGAAATGTGGTGGAGCTATTGTTTCATCAAAAATAATTTTTCGCTGTAGACAATCGGACAATTGGAAGAATTTGTTTCGAGTAAATTATCCATAAATATTCTGCAAAGTGCACATTAGAGTGAAATAGACAAACTAATAATAATGAAAATGCTTTGCCATTTATTTTTAGTTGCATCCGAGAGCTAAGCCCCTTTCCAATTCCATTTGATGCAAAGCAATAATAAAATCCTTCATCAACCGCCTGTACATTTCTGATTTCAAGAGATCCATTTGGGTGCAAATTGGTGTTTTTTCCATTAACTACTGGCTTGGCTAAATTGGATTGTCGTGCATCTGAAAATCAATGTCTTTATGAGAACTTTCTTATATAGATTAATGCCATGTGCTGTTAGTTTCGCAGTGCAAAGGTAGCTTACCTACACCTTGTTTCCACCCGATGGATGGTTTAGGAAACCCATCAACTTGACAGTCGAGCATGATTTGAGATCCTCTTAAAACTGACACATCCTTAGGCTTGTTTATCCAACGAGGTGGAACTGGAAATTACATATTAAAATTAATCTAGGTTAACTGTACTTGCTATTTAAGAAAGAATAAAATACAAAGTGCGGTATATTTGCCCTATGTACAGTCATAACATTTGCACAAATCCCTCAGCTAATACTTGAATCTTCACCATAAGAAATAGGTAGGCGGAGTCATTACTATTTTTTTTAGTAATGAAGCTTTTGTACCCATTTATGTTTTCTTAAGCATGCAATTTGGATCTCTTTGCCCAAGTTGACTTTAATTCACTGACATTGGTAAGTTTCAGTTAATCTTTTTAGGAGAAATGATAATATAACGACCCATTTTCGGAAGTAGTAAGACGAGCAAACATGTATTTACCTAATTTAAGTTAAGAAATCTTTACAATGTTTTATTTACCCTGAACAACTAGTTCTGCTGAGTGTCTGACAATTCCTGCCCCATTACTTGCGATGCAGCTATATTGCCCGTTATGAGTCGGTTCTACTGAAGAAATGGACAGGATGCTGGAGTGATCGTCAAAGGATTTAATGTGTACCCCAAAATACCCAGAAGAAATTTCGACTCCATCTTTTTCCCATTGGAGTTTTAGTGGTAAATCCCCACGACTGACTATGCAAGACACTCGAGCCAACACGCCCTGAACTATGCTTTCTTCTTGGAATGAGAAGGGCACAATCTTCGGTGGAACTGAAACAAGAATTTATGGTACGATTCAAGCAGTTAGCCTACCATTTACCACCAGTGCTGCCGTGTGGCTTGCAGAAGAGGCTTTGTTATGAGCAATGCACGTATAGTTGCCCTCATGTTGTGATTCCACATGGTCAATAGTTAGAATACTCGTGTAGGTATCTACATTACGAATGACGATGCCAAGAACACTCGGGATTGTTCTACTGTCTTTTTGCCACGTTATGGTCAAAGGAAGATCCCCCTGATAGACCACGCAAGTTAGACGAGCCAGGGCCCCCTCAAAGACATGATCACCAGCTTGAAATGAGAACGGCACGATCTTCGGCGCTACTGGAACAGTGAAAGGCTTAGAAATTACCATTAACACGAAGCACAGCATCATGCCGAGCCACACCCGCTTGGTTTTTGGCCAAACATGTATAGATGCCTGCGTGGTCAGCAGAAAGTCTCGCAATGGACAATATACTGGACAAGCCATCTACTTCATGAAATGTGCGAGAGTCCCTTGCTACCACAGGGACACCATCATGTAACCAAGACAGTTGGACGGGCGTGTCTCCTTCCTGCAAGCCACACACCACTCGGACTGGGGAACCCTCATACAGAAGGCCCGTGAATTGAAAAGGCACAATTTTTGGAGCCACTGAAACAGAACATTGCAAGGAATTAATATTCTGCGGTTCCTAGATTACCGCGAACCAGAAGCTGAGCTGTGTGTGCGGCTTCTCCTGCATTATTTTGGGCAATGCAGGTGTAGTTGCCAGAGTGCTGAGTGCTCACGTTCTCAATGCTAAGAGAATCAGTTTACTCATCATATTTTCTGCTGAATGCTCCAAGTTCTGATGATAATGGTGCACCATCCTTCAACCACTTAAAAATAACAGGAAGGTCTCCTTGGCTGATTGCACACGTCACATGCGCTCTCATTCCTTTGTAAAACTGATCATCGAGAAAGGCAAATGGGATGACCTCTGGAGGAACTGCAAAATTCAAAGAAAACGTGGTGTTTACCGTTAACAGATAGTTCCGCCGTGTGCGTGACTGAGGCGGCCTTGTTGCTTGCCACGCAAGTGTATTTTCCGTTGTGGCTTGGAATGATGCTGGCAATTGTTAGAATACTGGAAAATTCATCTAAAACTCTGACTAATACCCCTAGATTTGGTGGAATGATTTCGCCATCCTTCACCCATGTGACATTTAGAGGCAAGTCTCCTTCGCTTACAACGCATTGGAGCCTCGCTCGCATGCCTTCCCTCAGCAGTTCATCTTGAAACTCAAAGGGGACTATTTTGGGAGGAACTGTAATATAATCAAATAAAACTTGCAGATTTCTTGTTCTAATCTCAAATTTGGATAATATTCAGGTCTCTTGATTAAAAATGTTGAATAATACGGTATTATTTCAAATAAGATTACATATTATATGATAAAGTGTAATAATGTAAATTATAATTACCCAAAATTGCAACGTTCACTGAACCCTCAGCAATTTTTCCACTTGCAGATTTGGCATAGCATTTATATTCCCCTGAATCTGTTCCTTTGCTAACCTCGTTTGCTATTAATGTGCCGTTTTCCAAGAGATTTTGTCCCAGATTTGATGGAAGAGGTATGTCATCTATAAAAATGATTTTCAGTTAAACCCATTGAATTGTAATTACCTCATGCAGTTTGACTATTCTCTACGCATACCTTTTTCCCAACTGACTTCTTGTACAGGGTATCCATAATAAGGGCAATTCAAATAGAGATTTTTCCCTGACACAGCAATTTTCTCATTCGCCTTACGCATTCCAATTTCTCCTGTTTAATAAATTACACCTTCTAACCTTAATTGCATAACGGTCGAGCAATTGACTATGTTGATCCATTTAATTGATTCTTACCAAATACATTAATTCTGGACATATACATTGATTTCCCAGCTTTATTGGCAGCTATGCAACTATAGAGGCCACCATCTTGCACTACTGTTTTCTTAATCGTCAGAGAACTGACGACACTTCCATTCCTATCAATTTCAGATGCGACCTGCATATGTGGCATATTGTCGATTGCCATATCATCCATTGCCCAGGATATGGTTGGATTTGGAATTCCTGCAGCAATGCATTTTACCACCACTGATTCACCAGGATGTATTTTGACCTCGTTAAACGTTTCAACAAAATATGGTAGGATTTCTGAAATATTATAAATATTATTAGATAAACGATAGAGCTTAATAGCTAAAGCATTCAAAATTCCATGGATGTGGCCATAATGCAGTTAACTTACCAGATAAGCGTAATTCAGCAGATGCTTGCACCATGTCTTTGGGATTGCTTGCCATGCACTGGTACATCCCTTGATTTGATGCTCTCACTTGATCAATGATTAGGGTATTGCCTCGCACATTATATACAACTGGGTTACTGTTGTGAAACCATGTAACAGATGTTATTGGTTGTCCTTGAATTTCACACAAAATTTGCACTTTTTCGTTGTGTTTTGCCATCTGCACCTTTGGACGAATATTCGCAGATAGGGGTACTATAGAAATCAAAGCAGCAAAATGGAATCCAACTTCACTTCAGACATTGTTGTTTATTGTCTTTTTTCAATAACTTGCAAAATCGCCACTTGATTCACAAATCCTTACCAGCAATTCTTAACGAAATGGCCAGCTGTTCTATCCCTACTTTACTCGTAACTTCACAGATGTATGTCGCTTCATCCTCAACCTGTGTGTCATGAATGTAGAGAGCACTTTTCGTCGGAGTAAAATGGGATCCATCTTCAATTGCAATTGTTCGATTCATAGATCCTCTCTTGAACCACCTTAGAAAATACATTAATAATTATTGTGACGGTTAGTTTAACTGAATTTGCAAAACCGTATTTTTGAAAAATTGGTTTCCAGGATAAGAGTTGCCAGCTACTAACTTAACTTTTGGCATAGGACTGCCTTGTGCCACACATGGCAAAACAGCTGTTTGCTTCTCATTGACAATCACATCTGTGGTGCTGTCCAAGATCTTTGGGAGAATTGTACCCCGAGATTCTATAACATTATAAAATAAACAAAAGAGGATTGTATCTTTGAATTTTAAATTTAATTTAGATTGGAATAGCATCATTGTTTGTTTTTTTTAATTTACCGGTTACAAATAGGAGACCAGAGTTAGAGCTGGTTTGCATTTCATGAGTAAGAGAATTATTGGTACTGCATTTGTAATTGGATCCAGACTCTTCCATTAATACATCCCGAATGTGCAAGTCACCCGTTGGCATGATTACGTATTTGTCATTGCCAGAAGCTAAATGGAAGATGAATTAAAATACACAAATTTTGCTGCATTGGCAATAGTTTCATGCATAATTGTACTTACTGTCAGAAGTAGATAGTTTGATAACAATGTCGTCATTCTTTGTCCAAGCCACGACTTTGAGGTAGTTCTTTAAGACAGATGGAATATCGCACTTGAACACTGCAGTATTTTTCTCAATGACATAAGTATCATAAACTTGGATGTCGTAAGATTGCAGAGTAACTGGAAATTATTGTAACGCTAACTTCAGTTCTAATTTAGGATCAATTATGCATTGATTTATTATTTTTTGTCAGACATCTATTGAGCAACAAATTTAAGGTATTGGGCATAAAAAATATCTCGTGACAATTGTATCTAGTGTCAAATTGACGTTCATTAAAATCAGATAAGATTGACGAATTTTTTTATTAAAGTATTACTCACCCCCTTGAACATGAACATCTCGACTATGGATTGTGCCTCGAGCGTTGGATGCCATGCAACGGTATATAGCCGAGTGTACGTCTAGACGATAATTTTCTGGTTTGAAAGGTTTAAAAACTAACTTCCCATTTGCAGTAATCTCCCTCAGTTCTGGAATGCCGTTTATGGAAGTTCCGTCTCCTAGGGTCCATTTAATAATGGGTGCAGGGTTTCCTTCAGCTGTGCATTCGACAGTAACTCCCTTATCATTAGCGAAACTCACTCGGAATGGGGGCTCTTTTATAAACTTCAGACTTGTGGAATCCAGTACTGCCAATGCA
>JAQGCC010002471.1:0-18302 GCA_034698905.1 Xestoiulus laeticollis | reverse complement strand
GATTTAATGCATTCCTGAGCAACCGGTTAACCGGTTGTCTTTTACGAAATGATACGAAATCGCAGATGTACGATGACGCCACTGAGTATAAATTTCAACTATTTTTCTCCTATTAATTTCTAGAATGAATTGAAGTTGCTAAATGCGCTGCAATAAATTGTTCCAACTCAACATTACAGTATATGGTTCATCCTTTGTCAATTTTTGCCTGTTAAGTACAGTATTTAACAGTTAGGGTTATATTTGCATTCAAGAATTCAACGAATGAGGTTTTCTAATTAGCGATAAGTGGACTCTGTTTGAATTAAATTAAAAGATTGACATAAAATAATATTAACATCGAAGTGCTTTTAATTTTAAATTATATTTAAATCAAATAAAACTAGATAATGAAGTTCAAGTAATTCGTATTTTCGTTTTCTCTAAATTATAGTCTCCTGGGATTCTTATCATTAGTTGCTGATATGGTTGTGAAAGCAAGTAAATTTAAAATACTCTTTTTAAAAAATAAATAAACTTTCCTATCTTTTTGTTTGCGTTATGGTTCTATTAGACAGAACTTCAGCAGGTGATGTGCATAATCGCGTAAAATTCGTTAACCTGTATATTTAGCTTTAGCAAACCCTTTGCAGACATCAATTCCTGTGTAGAAATATTTGATTGGGATTCGATTGCTAACTTTGCCTTCAGGAAAACATTTTTACAAAGGGTGAGAATGCGGTTTTTGAGACCCGGTTTTCATATAGCAAATCTATAATGCAACTTCAAGACCTGCTCTATAGATGATGCACAAAGAGCGATTCTCTTTCAGTGATTTTAATTTAACATTAGGAGGAATTTCGAAAGCATCCAATCTCGATATCCACGAAATCTATTGCATTATTCCAATGTATGTTTCGGGAGAAATAGTGCCGAGAAGAGTGATTTCCCCTCGCTGTAAGTGTGCAGGTACCTAATGGCTCGTTATGCCGGATTCGTGCAGTGATTTCCGTTTAGTGCTTCGACGATGTGTTCTAACCCTCAGTTTTGATTGAAACTAATTTGTCTCTGGCAGGAACAACTGCCACGCATCTCACTCATCCTCCGACACTCAAATTACGTCAATACTTTGTGCGCGAGCACGTCCTTTGGCCATAGAGGGCCTTCAAGAATTCCCCCTATTGTGCATATCTAAATAAGCCAAGCGCACCTTGCGAATGCAACTATTGATTAATGCATTCGAAAGTCCTCGTGTTAGGTCAGCTGTAAAACGCGCGTTCGGCACAACTTTTATATTCTTCGCCATTATCTGTACGAGCACTTTATCGCAGTCTGGCCGACTTGAAAATTGCGCAGTGATGCCATTAGCGGATGAACAATGCACGAGGACCTTTCTGGTGTAGTGCTAGTTTCATTACGAAGTTTTGTTAACGTGGGCTCGCATTCAGTAGCGTGCATTACTGGGGTTTCATCTGCATTCACTTGCCTCTGAACGAACATGCACAAATTCAAAAGCAACCCTTTACTTAAATTGATAACCCTGTATAGTGTTTGTGCTACAAGTTTGAAAGAGATGTTTTTGTTTGTGGTCATGTCTGAGTTTGCTTTTAATGCGGGAATAGTTTTAGGCTCCTTCATGCGAGCGCTGTTAAGCACAAGCCAACAAACGCTTTCTCCCGCGTAATTAGATGCGCGCATGACCAGCGCATGACCAGCGCATGCGCACATCTAATTACGCGGGAAACGCGTTGCCGACTTGTTCTAACAGCGCTCGCGTGAAGGAGCCTGTTGTGATCACATGGTTGTAGCTGCAAAAATAACAGCTGTTCTGTCATTATAAATTGTGATAATTCCAAACATTGCTACTATATTATTATTGAAATAAACTTCAATCGTTACATCTAATCCATGCCAAGTCATTGCAAATTTTTCCAAATTGTACGATTAAATGTTATGTTATTGTTTAAGTTGTATCCTTAATAGCAATCGACTGTTGGATAGTTCTTGTGCATGTACATGTTTACACATATTCAATAGCATTAAAAGAGTGGTGTTCAAACTTTTTTTATAAGCGTGTCATAAGTATTTTAAAAATTGCCTAGGGCAATCATCAAGCGTATCCCATTCAGAGAAACCAAGAAAAATGTTCTTAATTTCTTTCAGTATGCTGTATGCTGCATAACCATCATCAACTTTAAATATGAAAGCATAACTTCTGTATATAAAAGTATGTTGCAATTAAAAATATGGGATATTTGTTGTCGGACAACCCAAGTGAAAATTTCCATGTATGCATGACAATTAGGCACCCGGGCCACACGTGTTCACCAACCCTGATGTGTTAGGAACTATATGATTGATTATTACACTGCAAATGAAAACATCTTAAAAGCTGCCCACGAAATAAGACGTTATGATTCATCTTCAGAAATTTAACTTAAATTAAGATGAATCTTCTGCATTGCTTTTGTTTACTGCCGTCTTATTATAAAATGCAACTAATTTTAAGTTTTAAAATAGTGGTGAAATTAAGATGCATCTTTGACACTTATTTCGTGGACACTTAATTTAATTTGTTTTGATTTGCAGTCTACATCTATAAAAGTTTTGCATGCAAATTAATCAAAGTGAGAAATCTTATGAGACCTTTAGCTAGCTTGTGGGAATATGAAATAACTCATCAACGATGGGTCTCATTGCTATGTGACAATTGAAGCAAGGTCACAAAAAACGTTACAAATCTGAGTACACAAGTAATATAACAATTCATCCATATTTGGTAATAATGTGTGATTCTATAAGAATAATTCAGGATGCGCAGAAAAAATTGACTCTTCCCATAATCTCATTGAGTAAAATCCCAATGATTTTGAGATAGTCTCGCTAGTCTCATTAGTTTCATAGAATCTCATTGTTTTGCTCTATGAGACCTCATGAGATTTTTTTACTTGTGAAGGCTTTCGTGCATTGTGAGGAGAATGGGAAATTTACAATCTCAACGTTGGGCAATTTTATGCTGTATTAATACTGCATTATGCAATTATCACATTGTGATATGTATTCCTCTGATAACAGATTATAGAATGTTTATAGCTTTCGGTAACCTTCATATTATAATGTATGCGAGAGGGCTATAGCGAAGAACCCCGAACATTAGTGAACTTATTGTAAGGGATTGATGCAAATTAAACGAACACAGAGTATAGTTGAACACTTTAGAACTGTGAAACCACGTGGTTTAATCCGTGGTTGTGGTTGCATGAGGGTTTTACTCTTCTCTTCCGCCCTTTTAATTTCGACTTTCAAGTTCATTTTTTAATAAATTTAAGATTGCAGCTTGGCGTAAATGGCACTTAAGGTTATGAGGGGCTTCTTCTGTAGCAGATGTTTTGCATTTTCAGCGCTGAATCTGAACGTATTTGCCTTATCTCGCGCCTACATTAATTGCCAGGATGAATCTTATATTTTTAAAGCGTTCAATTTACGAGCTGGCACGCAATTTGGCTGCTTTCTCAATACATTAATTTGCGCTTGGCGTTTTAATTAATTTACATATAATAAAACATGACCCCTTCGGATGAAGAATGGAGAGCTGAGAACGCGAGGAGCCCAAACTGATTTTCAAACTAACCTCCTCATAGCCCCTGTACATGCAAAAGGGAGTCTCTGGAGACTCGCTGCAGTTAATCGGAAGGGAAGGTATTGGTGGTAGGGGATCGCTTTTCTTAAATTTAAGACAGGGGAAAAGGGGATTTGATGTACGTGCTTGTGGGCAACGCTCACATGCAACTCCAGAATAAACATAAACACGAATTTTATGCACAGAATGGGAACCATAGATTTGCATAATAATACTCGGATGCTGTTCATCAATAGCAAATCTATGCTTGAGTAAGTCCGAAATTTACCTTGATAATGTTTATTACTGTTTATCTAGATTGCCTCCCCCAAATTCAAAATTAAAATTACGATTTTATATGCAATATGTAATTGTACTATACCGAAAGCTAGCCTAGCTACGCTACACTTTTATGCTTATATGACGGTTGCTTGATTGGGCTGGCCGAGCTTGTAATGCTATATTTATTGTAGAGTTAATCTATGTGGAGCTTCATCTAATGCGGATGCTCCTCTCGGCCTCCGCTTACTACGAATTAAGCCGAATTTGGCTGTAAACGTTCTAAGATTCACAACTTGAGCGCAACTAAAGCTTAATATCAGATTACTTCGATGAAAGTCATGCAACTGGCATGGAAAATTAAGCATGCAAGAGCATAATTTTATTTTGTAATTCGGTTGTAAGCCAAAGGCACTTTGTATTAGTAAACATATATGTATATGTAGTATATATCGAAATATTTTGCAATGTGTCTTAAAAAGGTTTATCCATTTTCAGCTATTCCCAATGTGTCTGCACATATGACAAGATTTGACCATTTGGATTGTAATTCAATTCAATATTAAGTCCTATATGGACATACCAACTTTGGGTTAATTAACATTGGATTGAATTTAAGTATAACAATCAAATGTTGGGATTAAGTTAACCCAACGTTGGGTCACAGTTATTAACATGGGTTTTTAGATGAAATCTATTCCCAGAATTTGGTACAATTGGGAGATTTGTGTCAATTGTAATCAACTCATAATTGGGTAGCTTTACGAGTTGATTATAAATAACACAAACCTCGCGTTTACCCTATTCTGGGTGTATGTTAACCAAAACCTGTGTTAATAACTGTGACCCAACGTTGGGTAACTTTAACCCAATATTTGGTTGTTACACTTAAATTTAACATAACGTTAACCCAATACATTTGTATATTGGCATGTACATATAGCACTCAAAATTGGGTTAAAATTTAACCCAGCGTTTTTAGTGTGAAATATCCACCAGATTTTTATTTTATATAAATAGAGATTACAAAAATTATATTGTGTGTAGAAACATTAAATTGTTAAATATTTATGAGTTGTTTAATGTACATAAGCATATTGCATCGTTTACAAGTTGGAACACTATGAATTTTGTAAGCGTTGATGTATTAAAATCCCTCCTATTCCCTGTCGTGTCGAAATCGTTATAATCTATAATGTATTAATTATGCGGTGGAGATAACGTTATAAGACCTTATAATTCATTTTTAAACGAATTTAGAAATTAAAAATGAATAATTAATTTTGTAAATTGCTTTTTAACGTTAATTGCGGAATTTGAAATAATATTAATGCAAGTGCTCTATAACATTTAGCCTATGAAAGCTTTCAAAAGAAAATGCCTGGTGAATTGCAATAATAAATGAATATGAAATAGATTATTAAAATATTAATCGGTTGTCAATAAAGGATAATTAATTTTGAATAAAATTTCTTTGGTAGCTGGCAAAGTGTTCTGCTTGAACTTTAGCAGCTTTCCCTATGGAACCAAATGTTGCAATAGACCTGGTCTCATATCTACAGCATACGTTGGTTAATGTTAAAGAATAAAGCTAATACTAGCTCATGAAGGATAGACTTAAGCGTTGCAATTAATGGACTTCACTCAAATCCCTGGTTAATTAGAATTTAGAAATCAAACTGGATTTAATATTCCGGGCACATAAAACGAAGCTAAGTAGCATTTAGATGCATGATATGCTTACTACGGTTTTCCAACGTAATTACAGAAAAAAAAATTCGGGTAAACTGCATGCTACAATGCCAATTTCAAAACATTTGCCAGCATTTTTACATGTTTTGTCTTCACTTTTCATTACAGATGCACCGATAATGAGTTTAAAACTGGGGAGTTCTTTGAGAGAGGATAACATTAAAGAAGGCATTGATGTCTACTTTGAATGCGTCATTCGAGCTAATCCCTGGGCTCATAAAGTCGAATGGAAATTTCAGGTAAGAAGAACCTGAATTGATTTTTATTTGTTATACTAGGCTCCTTCACGCGAGCGCTGTTAAGAACAAGCCGGCAACGCTTTTCCCGCCTAATTAGATGCGCGCATGAACAGCGCATGCGCACATCTAATTACGTGGAAATGCGTTGCCGGCTTGTGCTTAACAGCGCTCGCGTGAAGGATCCTACTGTTAGTTTGAAACAACTATACGGTGCATTGTAATGAATGTACCAATTGTATAGCCGTGGAACGAATGTGATTTAGCTTATTGATATATCAAATTGCCCCAGCAGTTCTTACGTTTGCATACTCTACATACATGCACATTATATTATACATAGATGTACATACACGTACATGTATATTATATAAATAATTTCATGACACTCATCCATAGTACATGTGATAATATCAATAACACGGTTGCAACGCAATCTGTTTTGCACGACGGTAAATGATGTTATATATATTACACTGAAAAACAACTTGATTTAAAATGGCGTGTTGTTTATAGGCACTCCTGTTATTTCATGATTTCGAACCATCTTGTAAAATTCTGAAATGACATCTTAGAAAATGAATCCTCAGTGAGAAAAGAAGCAATAAAAAAATCACGAGATGTATGGTCTGGATGGCTTAATTGTATGCGCGAAGAAAAATAATAAGAGAAAAATACCGCCAGATATAGCAGATAATTTTCATTATCTTCGCATCATTCCGCTACACTGCTTTCTTCACTTCATACATAAATTTCATTATATTTCGGGAAAACAGCCTGCTATTTTTTATTATTAAATCCACCCATTCAAATCCATCGTGGTGTACAATTCTCACAAAAAATTCCTTTGTTAGCGAAATAATACAACGATTATGGTTAACTTTTTATGTTAAATTATTTTTAAAAAAAACTAAAGAATGCATTTTTGTTTTTGTCTAAGCTGTTTAGCCGTTAAAACGTTTACGATAAAACGTTAGAGTCTCATTTATATTTTTGTGCGTTTGAGTGGAAGATGCACGATCTCTCTCCCATGCAAGCATCAAAAAACGTTTTATTGAAGATTCAAAAAGATATAACAATAACTCAAATTAAATTTTTCGCTAAGTTATTCTTAGACAATGCTAGAATAAAGTGGTGGCTTTTCATGTTACTTTTTAATGCATATGCAAAGCGAAGTTCACTTAAGTTTTACTTTCACAAGGCAATTGTCTGCATTTCTGTAGCAACTATACAATCAAACTAGTGAACGTTCTTTCAGGTTTTTTTCCTTCGGAATTTATTGTTATTTTAAATTGGCATGCGCAAGTCTACGTCATTCACATCAACTAGCTCCTTCAATTTTCTGAGAGAATTAAGATAGTTTTTTCTTCTTGAATTTTTCTTCAGAAATAAAATAATGGAAACTTTTGTGTTTTGATAAATTAAAATTTTCCAATTGTATTTTGCTAGACTTATTGCTCAGCATGTGAGTTTTGGATGTACGAGCCGAAGAATAGATAAATATCTGCATGTGAACATCTCGGTGTTGAAGAATTTGTTAGCCAACTTTTAATTAATAAATTATGCTTTTTCCATTCATATGATAAACATGATCAACAGCAGAATTTGTCTAAAAGTATCCTGTGTAAATAAGAATATCCTTTCTAAAAGCATAAATGCGCTAGGCCTGACTTGACACCCATGTATAAAAGTATAACCCTCCCTAAAGTGATATTGAATAATTTGTATTGACCCCAATGACTTTGTAAGAGAATATCAACAATGGAGCTGCTATTTTTGGCATTTTTGATCAGGATAAAGACAATCGAGGATTTTTGCTTCACTCTTTAAGATGAGGTTACCACTTAAATTAACACGTTCTTGCTTGACATTGAACCACTATAAGTGCAGACTCCATATATATCTGGATATCTGACGGCCCATAGACGTTTTACATTGAAGTTTGTGTTGTCAGATTCGGCGAGATGCTCTGTTGACTTCCTTAGTCTTCTAAATATAGAGTTTGTGGTTTAGCAGACCTTGATCTTGTGATTTTCCTCAAGCCATGGTACTGTACGATATCCATGTATTAAACACTTGGATTAGCCTAATTGCACAAACACAGGGCAATATACGACCAGAATCTGTCAATAGAGGGATTGAGCACGCCTCGATCCCTTAATGCCCCGTCAACTGATTTACCTTAACGAGAACGCATTGGAAAAACATACAGTGCTGTCAATGTGGTTAGCATTAAGGGAGGCGTGTTCAATCCCTCTATTGTCGTGTGCGGTAAACATTTATACAGCTAGCATTTTTATATTAAAGGCCTACCATTAAACTTTACTTGTACTAAAACGATGCCCAATAACTATAGCAAATCATCCAGGATTGTATAATTGAGAAATTTGTGCAGCTACACTGCAAATGAAAACATCTTAAAAACTGTCCACGAAATAAGATGTTATGACGCTTTTAATGGTTATGCAACAGCTCCTTGATTTCGGGAGACCCGGGTTCAAACCCCGGTCGGCTATCCTGGTTGTGGTTTTTCGAGGTTCCCCACAACCTGTGCTGGAATGCTGGGATAGTTCCCTAAAAATCGGCCACGACCGTATACTATTAATTCCCATTAAAATTCAGGCACTTTGACCCCTGCCACATGGCATACTGCATGCTGACTGGTAATTAAAGGAAGTGAATTGAATTGATGCATCTTAAGAAATTTAACTTAAATTAAGATGCATCTTCTGCATTTCTTTTGTTTACTGTTCGTCTTATTACAAAATGCAACAAATTTTAATTTTGAAAAAGTGGTGAAATTTAGATGCATCTTTGCATCTTATTTCGTAGACTTAATTTAAGATATTTTAATTTGCAGTGTAAATATACATATAAATATTACTGCATGCACATTAACCTGCCTGAAAGCACATATCCTCTTTAAAACCAAGGGTATTCTTTCAGACAAGTTCTACTGTACAATGTTCAATGTGCAGTATACACAAATTTGTTCTTATTTATTTGGATGGATAATTCGCAAATTTAAAACGAAATTTAATGAGCAATATTCGTGTATGGTGTTTTTAATCGCCGAATACCCTTATTGAAGATTTGTTTGCCCGACCGCGAAGCACGATTTTCTCAATTTTCTCGAGCAAAATGTGTGTGAGTTAATCGGATTCTTTATTTTAAGCCAAGGGTAGCTGTTACTTCGAGTTAGGTTGCAGTATAAGAACACTTGATTGTTAGTTAGGTATAATGGACCTATTCCTCTCCCTTTTTCGCTGGCAGTTTTCTCGCTTCACTGAAGCAGAATAAATATTTTTAATACTATATTGCCAATGGTATTTTTCTTCTAACATTATCTTGTTAATCAAATTGGGAACCTATATTTCACTGGTATCTACAATATGTGCATGAACGAGGGAGAGGAGTTGCCTTTCGTTTTTTCTTCTTCTTCGTTCTTACAAGTGCTCATCTCAATTTAATATCTTTTGCAATGTGTATGAATAGTTATGAATTCGCTTCCACATCGCATTTTTTTATTTTTATAAAAAATCGTTTTCATTCTTATTAGAAACGACGTTTTTGGAAGCCTGTAACAATGTGGGTTTGTAATATTCAATACCGTAAATACGTTCTGCATAAGCATGCAGTTTTATTCAATTGTACAAAAATTCCTTTCGTTATTTAATTGAAGACTAAACAAATTGAAATTTTTTTGCGTATGATGCACTTTTATCTCTAGGCTAAATCGAGAACTATTGTGCGTGATGCTATATTGGTATTAGAATTTCAGTGGTTTTATTAATAGGCCCTACATTAGAATTATGAGCTTTTGAGATCCAATACAGTTTAACTTTACCACAGAATGTCTGCTGTTGAAGTTTACCAAATGATCTGCAACAATAACCATCATTTAAATATAATTTTTATGAGCATATCTTAAATGATTAACAAAGACATCGAAAATTTGATTGCTGTATATAATTGACTACAGTCAAGAATTGAACAATTGTTGTCACAAAACCTGAAGGATAGATTGTTGAGTGCCAGCTTATATGAAATGGCAATGTTAATATTTGGTAATTTCATATATTATTTAATGTTTTATTTATAATTTGTTGGGAATTAATGTTTTATTGTGCTTCTCATTCATTAACCAAAGTTTATAAAATCATCAAGACTAAGCTTTTCTGTACTCAATAATAACAACACAAGCAAAAAACTCGAAAATTTGTTAAATAAATTTATTTCGAGTCATAACTCTAGCTATACATGTATATGAACTTTTGCTAACAATTAGTGATACTTTACTTATACTTTCCTTATGCCTTATAGCTTGGTCACGTTGGTCCACTTTCATGCACTTTGTGTGTAAATGTGCTAATACTTTTAGATAGGCCCATGCTTCATTTGTTAAAATTTATCAACGCATTAGGAGGATGCAGCTCTCCTGCCCACTCCACCGTGGCATTTCGCTAGTGACGAATGAGCAAAGAGATTTAGATGGAACTTTTAGATCATAAGAAAAATGATCTTGTCTAACAAGGAATTTAATACCAGAAGTGCAGCACTGGCAATATCTAGTGTATAAATGACGCTATACTTTTAAGCGTCGCCAACTATATATATATATATATTTACGTGCTTTTCTCCTTTGGATTTTTGCTTGGATTATTGTTATTATATTTCCGGATTTTTTTGGCATTTATTCTCTCGGAAAGATTATTTCCTCGCTACGGTCCAAACTATGCCTCATCGTTCACCCGTTTTGCTGCCAACATGGAGCATGGATCATTTAATATCAGTGCTTCGTTGTACTGCCTCTGACTTTCTAATTTATCACCCCACAAACGAGACAAACGCTATCCTTCTGACAACATTGCAATTTGAATTTGGTATTTTGGTCAATGGCTGAAATGCTATCTACATGGTGTCAGTTTATTTTGAAATAAATGGTTTCATTCCCCTCCCTTTTTCCTCTTTAGATTCTTGTTTGTAGACCTAGATTTTCATTGTTAATCCATGTCATGCGCATAATGCTGATATACCTATTTATACCACTATTGAAAACCCAATATTTTTATTAACAGTGAAAAAATATAAACAGAATTATATACATGTACATAGTTTTTTTTTAACAAAGGTTGTTAAAATCAGGTTATCTGGTTTTGAACTCAATGGCCGTTCCTCTCACATTTTCACACATTTTTTTTTTCAATGTGGTATATGCATGTACATATGTTTACTTACGATAATTAAAGACCGACTTTCTTTAACTGGGAATTTTTATTTGTCTAACCTTGATAATGTTATTTAATTTAATTTTTTTTTCAATTAATTATAATTCTGTATCATAAATAATCAATATTTGGAAGATGTTTATTGTTAAAAGTTATGGAAATTCCAAACACGGTGATCAATCTCGAAATCGGGATGTTTGATAAAACCTACACGGTGGTATTCTAGTGAGAGAGAAGCAGCGTCCATATCCAAACAAAAGCGTTGCTTTTTTATATTTTTGTTTGATGCTGCCTAATAAATCCAATGATAGAGTAAACCCTCGTAAGATTCTGCTTCAAGGATAATAGTTGGAACTGTATTGTTTGATCGCAAAAATAAAAAAGCAACAGGAAAGATTAGGTAAAACATTAAGCGCAGGATGTAGTTATTCCCTTGAATTATAATGGGTTTTGTGTCGCATCGTTTTCAGCGTGCGTGCTATAGGCCTAATTGAAATGCGAAAAAGCGGTTTGCTAGAGAAACAGAATAGAATATCCTCCTTTGAATGTCTGCAGTGGATTTTTGTTTCATCATGGTGTTCGTTTCCAAGAAACATGTTGGCAGAATTGCCCCTAGAAAATGGAGGTAAAAACGAAAGCATACATGTTTAATATGCATACATGTGTTTTTCATTGCAAATTAATGTATTGCTCTGATCGCTTTACATATATTGCTTTATTAGAGGGATTGACCACGCCTCCCTTAATGCTCTCTTAATGCTAACCACATTGACAGCGCTGTATGTTTTTCCAATGCGTTCTCGTTAAGGTAAATCAGTTGACGGGGTATTAAGGGAGGCGTGCTCAATCCCTCTATTGACACCACCTTTAATTCCTTACCTTTTAAACTGAACCATTAAGCTTCGACAAAATGTCAAATTAGTAAAAGGAAGAGCATTTTTTTTTTGTATCTTTTTTGATACTTTTGGGACTCAGATAGCCTCTCCGCATTGACCTCAAAAAAAGTCGACTATGGGATTGGCAAATCCAATCAATCATAATTCGAATTCTGATTGATTGGCCAATTTTATCAAAGTCGAAATTTTTAATGTCTTTCCGGAGAGGCTATCTGAGCACAAGTTATAAGCACCCCGTACAAAAGCTGCGACGTTTAAAAATTGGCTGCGCAGCAAAAGTATTCTGGTGTCAGGCACCTCAGCGTTGTTTAAATCTTTTTTTAAAGCAACATTGCATAGGATAATGTAATTGAATTGCGCTGTATAATATAGTGTGGCAAACCTTACATACTCGCATGTTGGTAGTGATTGCCGCCCTCTGTGGGCAGCATATGCACTAAAAACGTTGGGTTAAAATTCAACCCAATATTGAGTGCTATATGGACATACCAGGGATTGGGTTAACATTGGGTTAAATTTAAGTGTCTGTGCATATTTTAACCAAAACCTGTGTTAATAACTGTGACTTAACGTTGGGTAACATTTGGTTGTTACACATAAATTCAACCCAATGTTGGAATGTCCATATATAGCACTAAATATTGGGTTAAATTTTAACTTAACGCTTTTAGTGTAGCCTAGCTAAATTTCTCTACCTTGATTTATCACAATTATTGTAAAGTTTACATAATTTAAGCTATTTCATTCAGGTTCATCATTTTATTTACTATATGATTAAGCCGTTGCACAGCAGCCGAGAAGTTGAAATCATTGCATAATTTGTGTTTTTAGGCCCATAAGCGGTTTTAAAAATTCTGCTACATGAATTAAATAATTCGTAAAATATCGATATTTGAAAGGGAGAATGGGGCACATTTGAACATTTTTTGAATATATTTTTTTTCAGCTGTTTTATTGTGTTTCTTTAATTTCCATTACTATAGTTGGTTAGTTTGTTTTTATCTCTGTTCCCAATTTTTTGAAAGAATCTTAATTGAATTATTAGTGTTTTAAATCATTCGAAATTTTTGTTGAAAATTGTTCAAATCTGCGATGGGGCTGATTTGAACAGTTCCACTAATTTTAATTAAAAACAGTCAAATAAATACCTTAACAAATTTGAACACATTGTTTATTGAAACATGTCTATTGAGCACAAAACTTAATTTAATGTATTTGTTTAGCTTAAGACCAAAGCTTTTTGGCTTTGTACAATCGCACCATAGTTAGGCTATTGGGGAAAAAGAACAGGCCAACGCCATCAGTAAATATACAAATACAAATTTGAACATATTTAAACTATTTCAATATTTAATTGATGCAAAACTAAATAAAAAATAAAATAAATAGGCAATTGGCACATTCAAATGTGCCCCAATCATGCTGTTTAAAAGTGCCCCACATTGCATCACAAGGCTTAGTGCTTTCAATGACTATGTGGAAGCGTACTATCTTAAATGCTGACCTATCCATAAAATAGGCCATGAAAAAACTAAATATAGGTATCATATAACCAACCCTGTTAAAAATATACTCCTGTAAAATGGTGCAAACTTCATATTGAAAAATGGCTTTACCTGTCGAAAAACATGAAATCCAGCAGAACTTTGTTTGCAGGCCTTCCACCAACTTGAAACTACCTTTGGTGCTGCCACATAGTCACACATTTGGTATTCATTTTAAAGAAACACTGTCCACAATAATCTTAATGTTCAATTCTGCCCCACTCTCCCCTACATCTTTTCAACAAATTTACCCTCAAAATCTTATTAATAATTGAGTGTACGTTTAACACATTTAAAGTCGATTTAATTAAACGTTCGACGAAATATAAAAGGTTATCAAAACAAATTATAAAATAAAGTATGGTTTTGCTAACGTAGTTAAATTTAAAATTCAAGTTACATGCTTTAATTTGTATATTATTTCGTTGACAACTTTTAATATGCAAATTTATTCATATAAAAAACAATCCATATTGTCAACCCTTACCATTTGAACTGATGATGATGATGCATATTGCATCGAATGCATTTCTTTAAGTACACGTAATAATAAACCAGTTGTAAAGATCACGTCAGTTTTTCATTTTTCACCGTGTCTTGTAATTCATTTCTAATATATAAATATACAACTTTGAACAACTATAATAACTTTTAAGATGTTATAAATCCTGTTAACCAAAACTGCTGACTCGGTAAATTTGAAGCATTTTGTCACAGAATATCATTGGGTGCTTTATTAGTTTCCATTTGTTACCGATTGTTGATTTAGTTTGACAGCGAACTGAAGAAACCAGTTCAGATTAGCATCAGTGCATGCATGCTATATGGTATCAGGGTAGTTTAGTTTCTTTAATAGCATAAGATTATGAATTTGATTTTAAAAGGAAAGAATTCGTTTATGAGTGTTGAGGGTGCATGAGGAGGGATTGCACCATGCAGATAAACCCTTCCTGGCTCACATTTATTGGATTAGTTTTTGCAAACTTGCTAAAGTTTCAAGACTTTTGTTGTCTGCAGACGTGGAATTCTTCCTTACAAAATCGTTTTTCTACGACGCTTTAATTGCCAAACAGTCTGACACGCGCTCGCGATTTCGTCAAATGGATTTTTTTAGAAAAAAAAAAATTTAACAGTAGTTCGGATATTGAGTTGGATTCCTCTATAAATATTAGTTTAAATTTCATCCTTCGCTACAATTGTAGCAATTGTGAAGCGTGCGCGTAATTGAATTACCATTTGCATTATTCGTCAAAACCATCTTCAATAATAGAATTTCCAGTGCTCATATGAGCGCAAAACAAAGGGAAGAGAGACTGTATTATGAGCAATTTTGAACGTATATTGCCGATGGAATTATATTATTGGGTATAAATTTTGATATTTTTCTCATAAAACCATATCTCTTTTGTCTTCTAAAAGATTCCTTTTTCTGTGGGAATTCTTCGGTTGTTTTTGTGTCTTCGAAAGAAACGAAATTCAGATGATAATAATCATAGTCTGATCGATGTAATGGTCTATACGTGTACAATGTATGTATACTAGATCGCATTTCTATATAATAATATTTTTAAGAATAGCTTTTTGAAAAGGGATTAGTATAGGTCGTATATATTGTATACATGCATACTTCTGGTTAACATGTTCTCTATGGTGTTGTTTTAGCAAGATGTTTTTTCAATTCGACGTTTGGTCCACAAGATCTTATTCAGACACGTGGAAAAAATTTGGCATCATAGGTTAAACATATGAAACTTATATTTAGGTTTACCAGTATACTGTAACGTCAATTGCAAGCCATCAATCATAACAAAGGTGCGAAAGAACTAACTCTGACAGAATAAGTTTTTGATATGAAACCTTATACAAACATGAACATTCTTTCCAACATGCTGTTACTGGAAATTTGTATTTGAAAATTGAATATTTTACATACATGTCTTTAAACTTTATCACCATTAGAAATTTTTTTATACACTTCACTTTCATAAGTTTCTGATTATTTATTAATTTTGTTTTGTGTGTTAAAACACGTACATTAGTGTCCTAACCTTTAATTCATAGAATCGTATTGTTAATTTCGAAAGCTTTACCAATTGTTTTTAAGTTCTTCAGTCATTTCGATTTACCTTTCAAAGTGGCAATACAGCTTAATTGTAATGTTATTGTCATTGATAAGGACCTGTAAAGCTAATTGTTGTGCACTTCTGACACCATTGATTTTTCGTTTTTAAAGTCCAACCTTTCAGATCAATCCCAATTAACCCAAATGCTGTGAGAAAATTGTGCTGCTTTGTCTTTTGCATAATTGCACGTTAACAATTTACCAACCAGAGGCAGCCGTGCATGCAGCAATTTAACATAACATGGCAAGCCAATTAAACTTGCAGCCTCGCTTTATGAATTTGCAGTCCACAATATTAAAATAATTGCACTACGATTCACTCCCAAAACAGTGAACTCTGTTAATTTTATTGGTACACAACTGCTTGTCATGTCACTATTAAATCCATAAAATTGATTTGCAGCTAAAATATAATTTGATAAGGAACACTATATATAGTTTAAGTCTTGGATATAAAAACAACATGTAAACTCAACGTAATTTATATTTAGGCAAAATGAGTAAATGCTAATTTAATTTAATATGTATAAGCTTATATAGGAATTATATTTAAACAGTGGGTCATAAAAAAGTAGAACCCAATAAAAAAATCACAACTTCCTAACAAACGCTTAGGTTAAAATAAAATGTGGCACTTACATGGAACATCAATGTATGAACAATAATAAATTATAAAATTTGCTAAAAATGTTCTCTGATGGCCTTTAAGCAAGACTGGATTATAACACGCCATTCTTTGATTGATGAATCGATCGATTATACACTGGTCGAGTTCAATACAAGTTTTCTTAATTTGTAGTTTCAAGTCTTCGATTTGTGAACCTTTTTTTCCTGTAGAACTTCCCAAATTTTGTAGTCCACAGGATACGAGTCTGGACTGTTCGGTGGGCCAGTTGATGGGTTCGATGAACGTGGTATTTCCCATTGCAGCAGTTAAACTATTTCTCGAGCATGTTGAGCAGGTGCATCATCCTGTTGAAAAATGAAATACTCCGAGATTTGCTGCATGTCCGGAAGAAGTTTTTTGGTCGAAAGTTCATCACTAATATTTTCCATCATCTTAATTCTGGGTTGAACAAAATTAATTCCAGTTCAACTGAGTGCAGAAACACCAACAGACACTTACCCCCGTACCACAGTTGCACAAATGGCGCTGCTTGAGACCAAGCTTCGTATCAAGTCCTGGGATTGGTACCACAGATAGTTACATCTGAACCACAGATCAAGGTTGCATGGTCAATGAGGGACCTTGAGGCGGCAGTTTTCAAAATGGCGGAATAATGCCGTATTCTCACTACGCGTTTTTGCTGCAGAAATCGGTGAGTGCGCATGAAATCGGTTTCTGTCGCAAAAACGCGTAGTGAGAATACGTCATAAGACCAATTTCACATGCACTATGTTGCCAGATTACAATTCTCATTTTTCCCTAACAATCAGTGCTGTCGAGATACGGATATTGATAGGGAATTCTGTGATATTTTCGATTTTCAAAAGTCCAGCTTCTCTGGAAACTCTGTCATCTTTTTGCACCATATTTTTTGTTTTCATGTTAATTTTTTATCGCAATTCTATCATACTGAGTAAACACCATTTTTGATTCTCTCGATGTTTGAGCAGACGAGTTTTATCTCAAATAATAAAATGAAGCTGATATACAATATATACTACTGATATACGATATACTGATATACGAGCCTATATGCTCGTCAAATTTGAATATCTACTAATTAAAGTAGAACACTGCAATATTTCATTTAAACCAAAGCATTTTTCACGAAGTTGTGATTTTTTTTAATTGGTCCTACTTTTTTATGACTCATTATTGTATTGATGTTGTAATGGTGAAAGAAATTTAAGAGTGCTTCTACAGAAACAAGGATTGTTGTAACTTAAATTAGCTCGTAGTGATATTTGTTATCATGTAGAATGCTATATCATTCTGCAAGTTACATACTCCATTTGTTCTATATTGCAAATTTTTGATAAAAAATTGACTTCACATATTCTGTTTACAGATGTTAAACAGTATATGGCATTGTTATTTGGTTTCTGAACTTCAATCTTGAGTTTAAAAAATTCCAGACTCTTTTAAATGCATGGAGTTAACCTATCAGTAGCTTTTATGTATATTCTTTCGACGAAATGACTCAGGGTGAGGATATTTAGCGATTTAAGTGGATTTAAAACCGGGGGTAATGATCCGATCAGACCTCATTGGCGTCTGCTAGTGGTAACATCCTTTTCATTAATCACTCTTTGCTTTTGCCACACCAAAATACCCATCGGGCATAAATAATTCCGGATTAATGAAAAGCGATGCTGTCTTGTTTCAATTAAATTGTAGAACTGCATTTGAAAATTTGCGAAAATGAATGAAATTATCAGAACATTATACTGAAATGTTCGCGAGATTCAGTCCTTAAAATTACGAGTGGTAACCTATGTGAACTTTGATACTTTTGCATTGCCCATACAAAAAAATCTCTCGGAATTTGCCTGGCTGATCATTGTAGAAAAGTATGTTTCAAACTTTCTGCCAAATCGATTATGTTGAATTTCTGCAGAAACTAAGGGCCGTACAATGAATGAAAAGTTGGGAGAGTACGAGCAAGATGGCATTGCTCTTGCTCACATGAGTATTAGGTGG
>JAQGCC010002470.1:0-18307 GCA_034698905.1 Xestoiulus laeticollis | reverse complement strand
GCAGACAACTTGATTGGATTCGCGCAACTCGATCAAGACTTGATATACATCAGTGCACTTGATTTGGTCGGTGTGAATCAGGTTAGCCACGTACCTCACAATTTGGAGGGACATGTGTAAAAAAGCCTACCATAGTAACCCATGAGTCATCGAATACAATACTAGAATGTATGTAATATACCAGGTACATTTTATAATTCTGGTATACCTTCAATGAAGCAGTAGAGGGATTGTACATGTTTCCTTAAATCTTAACCAGAACGATAAACACATTATACATGCGCATCAATAAGTTATGCGCCATCATGTCCCCTCAACCACAAACCCATTAATGTCGTCTCCACGCATGCGCATTGGCAAAAAAAGTGCTCCCAATGTCGACAAGATTAAAGGAAACCTGCCAATCCCTCTAGTATTTTCAGGCTTGTAATCACCTCAATTATATCTACAGATCTTAATTAAAATTATAACATATACTGTAATTGATAAGTTAAAAAAAACATTATGGCGAATTTTAAGAATTGTTTGTTATAATAAGGAGGAAAAGCTGTCATATCTGACAGCACTGTCTTTAGCGAGATTAAGCTGTCTTAAGTTCAACGTGAACGCAGGACAAGTAATTTGACAGCACTGTCATTTTTAATGTATTTTTCCCACGTTTGCGTTCACGTGAACACGAAGTAGATGGGGTTTGCGTACACGAGAACGTGGGCATAAACTATTTGACAGCAGGTCTATGTGCAATTCGAAACTGTCGTTTACGTTCGCGTTGAACGCAAGACTGCTTAATCTCTCTAATTGCTGTTTTTAGTTGTACGAGTTCAGTATACATCATGTAGCCTATACGAGTACATATGTACATTATATACAGTATATATAGTTGTGGTCGCGGAATGGGGATATTCCTAGCTGATTGCTGCTATAGAAGTTCAAACTTCTACACTTAATACGAATCTGCAGCATTCTGAACTCAAGTAGGGCCCTTCTCAGCCAGTCAAGTTACCAGGACGTAATAGAAAGTGGTATCTCCATGGCAACGGCACTTTTGCGCCATCCCGTAGCCCAGATGTGCAACCGAGTGACACAATGGCGTTTAACGTTAACATGACCTCGAAACGAGATTGCCCCTCGCGATCACTTTTAATGGCTGCCATATCAATAAAGAGTTTGGCCTTGGCCGGGGGCCGTTTCTCCGGTCTGCAGACTTAACTGTTTGGCTGACTTGCCAACAGCGCCAACCTTTCGTTTTCTATTCCGATCCTGAAGAAGTGTTTCTACAAGGGTAAAAACATAGTGCTATCAGCGATTAAAGAATCTCTTCATTCTAGAATGATTCCTAAAGACATACCTGCGATTTACAATGCACCCGCACATAGTATAGAGGTGCATCATAGAATAGTGCATCACATGATTCTAGCATGAATCCAGGACTCAAACGAGTTTGTCTTTTCTTGATTGTTATAAGTTCTGAATGGTATCGAAAACAAGATGTTCGATTGCAATGATTGATTCCAGAATCATCCCAGATTCATTCTAGAATGAAGCGATTCTTTAATCGCTGATAGGACTATAGCACTATGTTTTACCCTATGGGTAAAAACAGCTTAGAACATGGAATAGCGTGAAGGATGGCATGGCCTTATAATGCAGCGTTTCGATTGGTTTCCCGATGACGGGAATTTCCGATTGCCCAATCGAAGCGCTGCATTTCAAGGCCATGCCATCCTCCACACTAGTCCATGTTCTATGCTGTTTTTACCCTTAGATGAGATCATGAGGGAGAGGAATGTTCGAGGACGATTAAAAAAGCAACCAGTTGTTAGGGGTAAGGACAGCGTGGTCACTTTTTTGTGACTTATTTTAAATAAGTGAATTCCAAATGACTTATTCGTCTGCTTGCACTATGCCGCTAGTGGCTTGACTGACGCCACGATTGAGTCATAATAAACGGCGCTTTATCTAATGACCTTAAGGAAGTTCTTTTTTAATTAGCATCTACAAATGCGAAGAAAAACTACTTTTACTTGGAAAGTGTAAGCAATTTTCGGAAGTCATCGTTTGTAAATCCCTAATATTAATTATATTATACGATTTGATTTGTAGCGTATGATAAAGTCTCACTCATTTATTCACTGTGAAAGTACATGCATGTACATTGAATATAAGCTCTGTAATCGCTAGTTGTAGACTCATTGGTAATGCAAATCCTTCGTTTTTATTTACAACGCAGCACGTGTGCAACATATTGAGTTGAAGTAATTTTACGCTAAGGTTTTTTTTCCCAGAATATAAATAACGTTAAACTTTGACCTCTGGAATTTAATTACAGTACCGAAATATTATTGTTATTGTCGTTAAGCATGGATATTACGTTACAAGCCGCGTGTATATCCCATTCATATATCGCAAAGGAGGCAAACGTGAATAAACCGCTTTATACACTATATACATGTACATGTACGTTATAGATGAGGTAACTTCATGATGACTTTAGCGGGATTGCTACGCGTCCCTTAATGCTAACCACATTGACAGCACTGTATGTTTTCCCATTGCTTTCTCGTTAAGGTAAATCAGTTGACGGGGCATTAAGGGAGGCGAACCCAATCCCTCTATTATCGACGTTAATTAATAGAGGGATTGTGCAGGTTTCTTTTAATCTTGACGACATCGGCAGCACTTTTTTTGCCAATGCGCATGCGTGGGGACGACGTTAATGGGTTTGTGGTTGAGGGGAGACGACAATAGAGGGATTGAGCACGCCTACCTTAATGCCCCGTCAACTGATTTACCTTAACGAGAACGCATTGGAAAAACATACAGTGCTGTCATTGTGGTTAGCATTAAGGGAGGCGCTCAATCCCTCTAATAAATTAGGTAGATTGATGATAATAGATTGATGTAGTCTGACGGGACCAGTCCCGAGTGCACTTGTAGTGTGGATAATTACAATAAATAAATAAATAAATAGTGGGATTGCATAGGTCTCCTTTAACTAAAACCACATTGGCAGCACTGTTTATTTCCGAGTGTAAATTCCTACTGAGGTTTTTATTTTCAGATACAGTATCAACCGCCCCCCCCCGCCTCGTCTGATATATATACATAAAATATAATTTTTTTAAAATGTACAATAATTTGTTACATGTAGTACATGTTTACGGTTATATTTGTACATGTACATGTATACCAGTGGGTGTGAGGTCATCACGTTAGCTGAGCCTTCATATAGCACATCCCTCCAAGTAGCACACTCCATGGTTCGGTCCCAATGGGGTGCGCTATTCACAGGTTTCACTCTACCTTTCTGTTAGAAAAAGTTTCAAGATTATGCACTTCTTGGGTATTAGAAACTATAAGAGGGCATCCTTCTGGAAAACTAGAAGCCATATTGCTCTTCCCATTTCAGACTCATGGGATCTTTGGTACAGTCTGTCTCTACAGGACTTCATCCACTGGTTCCTCCTCTCACGACAGGAACCCCATTGCAAGAATGCTTATTCTCTACAAATACTGACCACCTCTATGGTCGTGGGAGTCGTTAAATGACCACAGCTTAAACAAACCAACTCTGTAGGACGTCTCATGACTCCTCACCACAACCACTTTCTCTGCTGTTACCAGAGTATACATTAGTACCTAACCAGAGGATGGCTGGCGTGACCTCGATTTTCGAATTGGTTTCACTAAATTTGTCGACCCGGTGTGACAACTGGCAAGGCGCTAATTGCGAGGGTAAAAAAACAAGAGAAAGTGGGGGCCCCACCCCATGTTTGCCCTATAGGAAATCGAGGTTAAAACAACAGTGGAAGGCCCAGCGAGGGGATGGGGCTTTGCTTTTTTTTATCACACGAGCCTTCTAATGAGGTAGGGGTCATACCAAGTGGGCCACCCCAACGAGGTTTTGACCTACTTGTGGCTCCCCCGCGCGGGATTTATCTACTTAAAAAAATGGCATTAAAAACTGGGGCCCTTACCAAAAAGTTCAAAAACTGTGTAAAGGATGGGTTATGAGTAGGGTTAGTACTTAGCCTTAAGACCTTGCTGAAATGAGTCATCAGCAGAATGCACGAACGATAATGGATAAATTCCATCAAGATTCCTATTGGATAAATTCCAACAAGATTATCAGTGGATATATTCCAACAAGATTCCCAATGGATAATTTCAATCTAGATTCACATTGGATAAATTCCATCAAGATTCCCAATGGATAAATTCCAACAAGATTATCAGTGGATATATTCCAACAAGATTCCCAATGGATAAATTCAATCTAGATTCACATTGGATAAATTCCATCTAGATTCACATTGGATAAATTCCATCTAGATTCACATTGGATAAATTCCAATAAGATTTCCATTGAATAAATTCCATGAATAAATGCCAATAAGATTTCCAATGGATAAATTCCACCAAGATTCACAACTGATAAATTTCATTAAGATTCTCAATGGATAAATTCTAACAAGATTATCAGTGGATATATTCCAACAAGATTCCACATTGGATTAATTCCACCAAGATTTCCATTGAATAAATACTACCAAGATTCTCAATGTACAGTGTATAAATGCCAATAAGATTCCCAACGAATAAATTCCACCAAGATTCCCAACGGATAAATTCCAACAAGATTCCCATTGGATAAATTCCGCCATGATTCCCATTTGATATAAATTTCACCAAGATTTCCAGTAAATAAATTCTAACAAGATTTCCATTGGATAAATTCCACCAAGATTCCCAACCAACCTGTTGACCAGAATATCATGCATGGTCCCCATGGCTTTGTTTATTCTTCCCAATGGTTCCTAGCTGCTGCCCCTGGAAATGCCTGACCAACTTTCTCCCCACAATGTCGGTTGTCCTCAATTTTTCCCATTTTACGTTCTTCCTTGACCCGATTTCTGGCAGGGATCGTGCGGGTTGAGTGGGAAGGATTACGGAATGAGGAAGCCCCTACTGCAGACTGATTACCAGCGCCAATATTAAGGCCATCCGATCCTTCGTTCCCAGAATGCCATGGCAATCCCCTTGAAATGACCATTGACCTCCTGACCCTCGCCGCTCAAGCCGTGCTATCGACAGCAACGTGAAAGCGAGGCTGACGTCATGTGAGGTTAGTTACTAGAGAGATTAAGCTGTCTTGCGTTCAACGCGAACGTAAACGACAATTGCGAATTGTACATATGCCTGGCTGTCAAATAGTTTACGTTCGCGTTCACGTGAAAAGAAATACATTGAAAATCACAGTGCTGTCAGATAACTTGTCCTGCGTTTACGTTGATCGCAAGACAGCTAAATCTCGCTGATAGAGGGATTGAGTTGATTTCCTTTAATCTTGACGACATTGGTAGCACTGTGTTTTTTTTTTGTTTTTTTCCAATGCGCTTGCGTGGAGACAACGTTAATGTGTTTGTGGTTTAGGGGAGACGACAATTTCATTAATTTAACGTGATACCAAAACGTCTTTGAGGAGCATAACAAATTTTATAGCGCATAACTTATTGATGCGCATGCGCAATAGATTGAAAATATCGTTCTCGTTAAGGTAAGTCATTAACGGCACACCTGCACAATCCCTCTATTGCTCATGTTGATGTTTGCATTGGAGGCTGGAAAAAACAATAGAGGGAGTGCGCATGTTTCCTTTAATCTTAACGAGAAAGTCAAACACACTATTACGCATGCGCATCAATAAGTTATGCGCCGTAAAAGTCGTTATGCTCCTCAAAGACGATGTGGTATCACGTTAAACTAATAAAATTGACGTCTCCCCCTCAACCACAAACCCATTAGCCTCGTTCCCACGCATGCGCAATGGCAAAAATGTTAGTGCTGCCAATGTCGTCAAGATAAAACGAAACCTGCCAATCCCTCTGCTAGCTGGCTAAAGTAGGTTTCTACCCCTAAATAATTCCCAATAATTTTTCATTTTAACAAAAAATTCTAGATTTCCTTCAAATTGTGATAAGTTGGAACCACGAATGTTCCAAAAATGGGGGCGTATGCATAGTTTTTAAATTCTTTTTTTGTTGTTGTTGCAAAAATGGTAGACTTTTGTTTACTTCCAGAAATAGAAAGTCTTTTCAGGCTGTTTATTTACGTATTTGGCATAGTCTAGTCTTTTAGTTTTAGAGGATTTTTTCCCCATCAAGACATTCCCGCCTACTTTCCAGAATGTGTAGAGGAGAAAACTAAAAAAAATGAAATTTTAAGGGGGAAAACGATTTCGAGGGGTCGTGTTGGACTCACTAAATAAAGTGCTTTCTGTTCGCACTTTGACAGCCCATAACCAGCGGCCATGTTGAATGTTTTTTTTTTCTCGTCCACATCATTTCCTGTTGTAACTTTACGAGGGCTATCTGTTGGGTGGTTTCACTTCTTAAATTTAACAAGTCTCGAAAAATCCCGTTTCGGCAAGTTGAAAGGGTGGCGGGGGCGTGAGGGTCCTGGGACTGCTATAGGATCGATCCGGGTTCGCTGACGAACCCGGGGAATCCAGACTTGTCTAAGGCGGGGTGTAACGGATCCCCAGAGAGCGGATGAAGGTCGAGGGGACTGAAGACGATTTCCTCTGAAACTAGTCTTTCAAAATATTACCAAAATTATTATATAACAACTGTTCTTATTCTTAAAATAATACTACAGTTGCAATTCTTGTTTAAGCAGGGTTCACACAGACTTCCTAAAAATTGTCACAGAAATTGGACATAGTAGCCAGGGAATAGGGATGTATTATGAAAAGTTAGGAAAATTCAATACAAATGCAGGGGAGCCTTAGTAATCCGACTGATTTCAACAAAGTCTCTAATAACACGACTTTAACGTTACAAAAAATGCATGAGTACACATGCAATCAATAATACAGTATAGGCCTACTGTGCATGTATGCACAATTTATTCTGATAATCCGACGTTTTTTTTTTTGTAATCCGACAGTTCTCACATATGTTTTTGCTTAATGGTGTTGGATTACCAAGATTGCACTGTATTAATTTTTCTTATAACGTAAATATCACAAAACTCGAGAAATTGCACTCTGCAGCTATTGTTTGTATATAATAATGTAGATTACTTTAAATCAAGGCGAGACGGGAATTGTAATGGAAGTCGTCACGCTTCCCACCCATGCAGAACATTGTAAATTGTGTTCTAAACGGCCTCTTTGGCCAACAAGTCATTAAGTTGTTAGGTATATGGTCATAATTTTATGGTTTTAGTAATCAGGATGGTCAAAAAACAATGCAAAAGTCAAAGATGTTGCATAAAACCAGCCACACACGAGGTAATTTCTCGCCTGGAACAAATTCCAGAAAGTTTCATGTAATTTCGAAGTATGTCGAAATGAAAATTTAATTGCAATTCATTTCCAGAATGGAATAATATTCTATTCAAGAAATTTATATTAGTTTCCCTACCTATCACAAATGGGGAAAATTTCACGTGCATGTCACTTGATTAGTTCCAATTTTCCCCTACTCCTGAATGTATATAATTTTCATTTCTGCGGGAAAACTATTGTATTGTATATGCTTTGAATAATGGTTATTTTATACAAGATACGAATAGCTTTAATTAGCTATATTAATTACATGTATAATTCGAAACGATATCTGAAATTGTCGCAATTTTTTTAGCGTTGCTATTTGTCATTTACCTCGTTGTGTCAATGGCCACAAAGGGTTTTCCATTTACATGCAGATGACATCGATTAACTTAACATTGTCGAATTTTATGGCTTTGTAACTGTCATGCTAATATTAGTCACTCTATAATTCGAGCTGAACAAACAGGTTTATGCAAATGCAATGATACACGTTTTGCACGTAAGAATAACAAGGATTTTAGCTTTTATGTGCTTTACTTGGCCTTCCATACCTACTGTACATGTCCTAATAATAGTGGGGCAAATAATGTAACTAAATGGGTGAAATTGTGCACTTTTTGATAAAAGCATGATTTTTCGTATAAAGCATGTTTAATATACATAAGCATAAAGCTTTTTATAGTTATTCATTATGCTATGTTCCAAAAATCATGTACGTGTCACAAAACGCCCAATTATTTTCCTTATCGGACCCACAATATTGATTGGGGACCCTTAGAAAATTTCAATGGGGATCCAATTATTTTTTTGCAGATTCTGAATCGGCACAGCAAATTGACACTATCCCCCGTACCACATTTGCACAAATGGCGCTGCTTGAGACCAAGCTTCGTATCAAGTCCTGGGATTGGCACCACAGATAAGTTAAATCTGAGCCACAGATCTAGGTTGGTCAATGAGGTTCCTTGGGACCTCAGTATCTTCATCAGCTTTATACTTATTGAACATGCTCTGTACCAAAAATCATACTTTTATCAAAAAATGCACAATTATTTGCTCCACTATAAGCGCTTCATTTACATCACGTGTTCATTGATCATATCGTGATGGCGCTTCATAGAAAGGACATTTGCTGACTGCATTGCTAGACTTACATGTATATTTCTAATGGCGACTGTAAACCCAGATTGTTTATACTGCACAAGTACATTACCTTGATAGCCATGATACAGTCTAGCAAGCTGGAGTTCAAAATGACGTCACTACTGATGCTAAAAAACAAAAAAGTTTGTAACAGTTTTCATTTAAGTTACTGCACATGCAAGTATCTACTAGTACATTATTTGCACAGCAGTAACTCGACCCTAATGTTCACATAGTGCAAGTTACTGGCATCCAATTAGCAGCTCACGTGCAACATTTTTTTATCCTCTTTAAATTAGGCGTGGTCATGCATTTTAGCTGCCAAATTTTTATTTCGGATGAATTGAAATATACATGTAGAACTCGTGACAGAAGCTGTATACACCGATTAAGATTGGCTAACGTTTATTTTGTCTGAGGCATACATATCAGGAAGGTGCCACCCTAAAGAAGCAACCTTGTCATTACTAGGGCTTCACAATACATACATGTAGGAGAGGGGGCAATAACGAGCTCGTCATCCCGAACTGAATATATAAAAAATAAACATTAAAAAATGCAAATGAATCCAGAGCATCTTTTGCGCTCTTTCGTCGCTTACGTTAATTATGCAAGCGGGTTTTTTTTTCGATTATCAGCACCCGCATCGCAAAATGGCGAACCGGCTTTGGGGTGGAAGCGGCAAATATGTAAATATGATGGCAGTTTTTTTTTGTATTTGACTTCAATTAAGCTTATGCTTTTCAGCTTAATGGGAACACCGGGAGACGGTACTGGCTTATAATTTATTCAAACCGTGTTTATGCTCGCTCTTAATGAGCCATTCAGCGGCATTCGCTGGATCAGCTCCTGCTTCAGCGGCTAATGACTTTGAGCTGAAAAGCGTCAAAATGGGTCAAGTACATGAGACGTTAGAAAAGATGGCACATGTACCGAATTCAGTTGTATACATGCACGAGTGAGCGATCTGTTGGACATTAAAGTAAACACTATACAATAAAACCCCTCATAGCAAATTCTCTATTAGCTAATAACCTCTTGTAGTTAATAAAACATTTTGGGCCCATGTAATAGGCCAATAGTTAGTGGACCGTGCTGGGGCTCAGCCCGCCTGGGCCCATGTAGGCGCTTTCAATTCAATTTCTTACCCTGCAGTCAGCATGTAGTACATGTATATGCCATGTGGCAGGGGGCAAGTGCCAGAATTTTTAATGGGAAGAGTATACGGCTTTGTGGCTGCAGTACTTGTAACTTTTAAAAACTTGCAAATTTGATACCAGTAGCAACACTTGCGTGTAGCGACCTCCTCATACCTCCCGGAAATGGGTGCGCGCATGAGCAACGCATGCGCACATCTAATTACGCGGGAAAAGCGTTGCTGGCTGGAGGTCAAAAGCGAAACTGGAAAGGTAACTAGTGCTTACGATAATCCTAAACATAGTTTGGTAAAGTTTTTATACTTATTTTATTACCCTTGTTTCAAGCATTTTTTAATGCATGTACATGTATATATAGTGTATAAGTTCTTCATTCGATGTAAGTTTTCTGGGAACTGTTCCCTTATTCAGAAGGGATCCCGTTTCCTCTACTTTGGCACACATCCCGACGATGCCCCCAGAGTTCTGCCATCGGCCCTGTCTGGGTTATGTAACCGAGGGATGACCTTTTTGGCTTCGGGATCCCGTTACCGCGGTAACGCCCATGGCATGACGTCTAGTTGCGAGAGATTAACGTCACTGTCAACGATCCCGTCCGTTTCCTGACTGACGTGGCGTTGCAACCCAGCCGAAAGGTGGATTGTTAGTTGCCTAATGAATTGTGAAACGGAAAGTAGTTAAGACAAACGTTTGGATACGATAGAGAGATAAAGCTGCACGAGCGATTACGACACGTTTATGATTAATGCATCATCAACCAGGGTGGCCACAGGTCAGGGAAGTCAGAGAAGTCGAGGAAATTTTTCCAAATAAAAGCAAAATACTATCCCTGCACTCAGTCTGCTAGCAGCTCCATCCCCAATCCTCTCAGCTGCCTTTTTGCATTTGAACCTATATCTTGTTACTTTTGTTTTCTTATGAAATATCAGTTCGTTTTTTTTTTGTTCTTTTATGTAAACGATTCTTCTCAAAATAAGATTTGTTAAATTGTTTTTCTCTAACTGAATATATATGTTGTTCATTAGACATGTGTCCAAAAGAGAGCTAAGTAGCGTGTGTAACGAGCATCAGTTATGTTGAAGTTGATAATAATGCTTTTTTATTCTTTAAAATTTGTTTGATAAAATTCAACAGCACCAAATAAAGTGCATTGCTTTCCTTATTCAAATTTACTTTCCTTAATTCCCTGGGAAACAATTTAAAGCCCTTATAATCCAGCAATGTAACAAAATTTAGTGTTTTGCCAAGCTTCTAATTGCAATTGCTATTTTATTTTTCATTATGACAAATGGATTATATGCATTAACGAGTAAGTTTCGGTCAGTGAATTTTGGATTTTAGTTATGGAAAAGTCAGGGAAATTAAAAATGGCAATTTTGTGGCCAGTAAAATCCAGAAAAGTCAGGCATGGTGAAAGTGTAATTTTTCTATGGGTACTGAGCCAAGATAAGCTTTCGTCGAAAACCAGAAAAGCTCAAAACAGAATATGAAAATGGCAAACAAAAAATGGCCTGAAAAGTCTGGATAGAAACCCCATTTATTCAGAAATATAAAAGTCCAGATTAGATTATAGCTTGAAGATGAAATCTTTTCAAATTGCTATGATGTGAATGCATTCTAAAATAAAAGTTACGAACTTCAGATACCAAAACTATAGGGATTAACCATCCTAATACGTTCATCCTTGCAGTAATGTTTAACACGTTGCCTTGGCAACGGCACAACCCAGCAACAGGACAAGTTATTTGACAGCACTGTCGTTTTCAATGTATTTTTCCCACGTTTATACGTTCACGTGAACGCAAAGCAGACGAGGTTTGCGTATACACGTGAACGCAAACTATTTGACTGCCAGGCCTATGTGCAATTCGAAACTGTAGTTTACGTTCGCGTTGAACGCAAGACAGCTTAATCTCTCTAATGTGTGCTTTTTCTGATTCACATACGACCTGACAGTTAACATTGCCGTCCGGGTTGCTCATATGTTGCCGGCGATGCACACGACATGGAATCTTTCAAACTTTGACTGACATGTCAAATGGATAATGGAAAATATTCTTGTGCATTTACCTAACAAATTAACCAAAAATGTAACAAAAAAGTGTTTGAAGAAAAGTAGACGTAAACTGCACGTGTGAAAAAGTCCGCGTTCGGTGCCGGCGAAAATGCCGGCCGGCTTTGTCGTTCAATTCAATTCAATTCCTTACCCTGCAGTCAGCATGTAGTATTCCATGTGACAGGGGGCAAAGTGCCAGAATTTTTAATGGGTATTAAGAGTATACGGTCTTGTCCGATTTTTGGGGAACTATCCCGGCAATCGCCTTTACGTGCCTATATAGGCGATTAAGGAAGGTTGTGGGAAACCACGAAAAACCACAACCAGGATAGACGACCGGGGTTTGAACCCGGATCTCCCGAAATCAAGGAGCAAAGCATAACCACTCGTTTGTATACGATCAATGTGGTGAAGGGGTTAAAATATATTTTTTTGCACACGCATCCAGTGATGTCACTCTTGACCTTTGGCGCTCCGAAAGGTCAACTTGGGCGCTCTAGCACAAGGCCATTCCTCTCAGGCGCCAGCGGCGCCACCTACGGATTCTTTTGTTGCATTGACGAAGGGGAGGCAAACAATCTTGTAATGGTTGCCATAATTTTTTTATTTTCTTTCGTTTTATGGGGGTTTTATGACGGCATTTGGGCAAACTCTTTACCTACATTTCATCCTTTATTTTACGAAATTGCCCACGCAGTATGCTTAACTTGAGACGAGCTTACCCCACATAAATATTTTAATTAATTGCTCTCTTCACCTGAGATGTGCAGCGTAAAAACGTAATCAAAAAATAGAAGATGCGCATTTTTATTCCTATCATCTCTCTCGATGCTCCACTTTTATAGCCGTTTTTGCCCAGCAAATGAATTGTTCCATCAGATGTATTCGAAAAAAAACATACAGTGTACACGTAGCTTTTGAAAAGCGAGATGGTTGTGTCCCAAGATGGCGGTGCGCTGTACCGACTAGCTTGTTTTAAACTTTATTTTTTGTACCGTTTCAAGTGTTCTTCATGAATTATAATATAGATGTAGTAATAACAATAAAAATCTAGGTGCCTCCAAAAAATATAAATTTGAATGAGGTTCGGCGTCCAAGAATTCTTGGGACTCATAAACATTCATGGCATTATGACTTTGATTTTCTTTTCATGACATTAAATATAGGCAACTTGATCTGACTGAACTTGGTCTAGGTCTCTAGAGCAGTATCTAGAGTATTTCTAGAATGCTTAACCTCCTTCTGGAAATTTCATAAAACACAATTTCACTACTATCAGAATAATTCGGATTAACAATTAGTTCAAAATGGTGTACGTTTATTTCAACCTGTTCCAATCAATTTGATAGAAATTAACTTAAACAAGAAAAAGCTGGCCATGGCAGTGAGACGTTCTCTTTTTGTGCTCCAAGATGGCGTTCAAAGAAAATGGTTTGTGTAATTTCATTTTACATTTTGAACATAATGATTAGCCATTTCAGCAGTAATACATGCAAAATGAAGATTGTAAAAAAGGCACTTCGGTTTGGTGCAATTTCCAATCGCCTTGTCTTTTGCTCGTGATGAGTTTTCCAACATCGTGATTTCAGCTGAAGGTCTGCCTGGAATCCAAGGCGTTGAAACATAGTCAAAACTGAAGATTCGGCTTTTTACTGCCTTTTTATACTCTCTTCATGTTCCTTTTTTTTGGTTTATTTCGTTTTATTCGCCGGGGAACACGGATCGTTCCAGCATGCAAGAAGCCTTCGAAGGCCAGGGCTTTGGGGATGATGAGTCCCAAGATGGCGGCCGAAGTTTTGTACTCATTTTTTCATAAACTGGTGTAAGAATTGCAGGGCGATTGACATGTGCAGTAAAATAGCACGTGCTTCAGTTGGATTCTGTTACAAGTAAATCAAATAAAACTAATATAATTACAATAAGTTTCAAGACTTTGGGTGATTGAAAATTCCTATAAATCTTATTCAAGTTGTGAAATTTGAAATCAACCAACATGTACAGTGGCTAAAAAAGACTTGGCAATGAATAACTCTAAAAATAATTGCATTATTTAAAAATGGAAATAACTCTTAAATGTTTTAATAAAACATCCTACAAAATTTGAAACAGTTTTAATAAACGCTAAAAAAGTGCTATTGCCAATACTTTTTTGAGCCACTGTACATGTACAGTATAGGCGTTACACCTGATTCACACCAACGTTGATGTAAAAGAAGGTGTTATCGAAATTGAGGATCAGGCGCTTACATATATATGATCAAACTTGTAATCTCGAAACTGATGAACCGTTTCAAGATGGCTGCCACCCCTTTGATAACCCCCAAACGAAGGGTTTTGCTTTCATCAACCATTGTGCTAAGGAAGGAGGTCACCGGTTCCTTTTTTGTTCACCTTCTTAACTTTTTTTTCTTTGTCGCCATTTTGCCTTGAGAGAAGGGGGAAAAGGGTAAGCTCGATCTCGATCAGTTTTCACTCTTTTTTTTTATCGTTTGCTTGTGTGTCAGAAACAATAGGAGTTTAGTCCCAGTTTGACGATGCTGATATGAGGTCAATAGGGCAGTGCGTCTTACATGAATTGGGGTCAATCGGTTGAGGGGTCAAGAGATTGAGGGAGGAATTATTTCCTCTTGGGTATACTGACAATTTCTCTGGTTGCTTTTCAGATCGATTTTTTTTTCAGACATGTGATGCTTCACATTTGATGCTAGTTTATGGTACAGCCCATTAAGGTTGTCTTAGTGGTTATGCTTAACTCCTTGAACTCGGAGACCTGGGTTCGAATCCTGATCGGCTATCCTGGTTGTGGTTTCCCACAACCACCCTAATTCTCCCATTTAGGCGGATGCCGGGATAGTGCCCCAAAAAGCGGCCACCACCGTATACTCTTCCTCTTAAAAATCTGGCACTTTGCCCTCTACCACATGGCATGTTACATGCTGACTGTAGGGTAACGAATTGAATTGAATTGAAGGGTGGAAACATAGTGATATCAGCGATTAAAGAATTCTACAGTAGAAACTTGTGTCATGGATTCATGCTAGAATCATGTAACGTACTATTCTTTGATGCGCCTCTATACTATGTGCGGGTGTTTCGCGAATTGCAGGTATGTCTTTAGGAATCATTCTAGAATGAATCGATTCTTTAATCGCTGATAGCACTATGTTTTTACCCTAAGAGCATTTGATGGTGCATGTTGTGTTGCTGCAGCGTTAGGTGCTGTCAATAAATGACGTCACGCGATTTTGGCAGATTTTTTATCCTTCCTCCCCCATGTCACACTTGGTCACAAGAAGTCAGACCGCCCCCTCAAATATGAGACACAAACTTTATGTGAACAAACACAAATGTGAGACACACCCTAATTCGTGACGCCATTTATGGACGCCCTTAACTGAATGTTAATGTTGATTTAGGGAGAGGGTCAATTTTTGGCAAAATTTTGTTGACGTCATTTATGGACCTCCACTAACCTGATGTCTTTTTGTAAAAATTGGGTCGTTTTTTTAAAAAAATAAGCTTTATACATCCAAGATGGCTGACAATGGCAGCCATCTTGTATTCCAAAAAAAGGTACCCATAAATTGGAATTTGTGATGTTTAGTTTTAGAGCTTTTTTTTTTTGTTTCAAGAGTAGTTTCTTTTGTGTTTGTCGATGAGCATTATTTAGTTCCCACCATTAAACAAAGATAATGTAAGAAGGAGGTGGACTTCCGTTTCGCTTTTGTTCTACCCCTTTGTTTCCTCCTTTCGGCCAATTAAACTCTGCTTTCGCAAACAAATATCCTGCAGCCATTGTGTTTAATCCGCAAGCTGCTGCAGTCCTTAAAACCTGTTCTTTTACGAGCAAGTCTCAAATATTTAAATTTCATCGTTTTATGCTAAATAGTAGTTTTACACTATAGCCTCCTTTGTTCTGTCTTTAGTGGGCTGAAACAATGTCTTTCCTGTCCCTTGGTGCGCATACAGGCGGCGGAACACCCCGCTAGAGGGCGACCTTGGCCTTGCAGACATTAGCCTTATACAGGACATGTATAGGGCGTGATTTCTGACAATCCCAACCGTTATAAGACATATCCTAATCATGCAGAATGCGAACATGTTGCTATCGGAATGATCGATTTTCACTGTAGAATGTAGATACACCAGGTTCATTGTTTTAAAGATTTTGGTTTCTCTAATCCCAACCATCATAATGCAAACTAATATTACAGGCAGCGTGTGCTACAGTGAAACCTGTGAATATGAGCCCTCCATATAGCGTACTACCTGGAAGTAGCGCACCCTCGCAGTCGGCACAGATAGATTTTATAGAACAAACTACCTCTATATAGCGTATTCCCTGCGAAACGCGACTTGTGCACTGGTTTCTTGGGACAAAATCCAAGACCCTATTCTTAACCCTCGTCATAAATGTGTGACCCCCCACGTGACGTCATTTATGGTGGGCCCCTTATTACATAACAGAGACTGGAGTAGGTTTGGTTGATGCTAATCTAAACAATTGCTAAATGGGGCCCCCTGCAGGTGGTCTACTGTGGCAGGTGGGATATGTCACAAGAGGGCGCTGGTATAGACCACGCCTACCTGCTCATCTTATATTCGCAGAGACTATTAGGTCTTTGGAATGTCCTTGAGATGCTGGGAAGGACAAGGAAAGGTCTGCTAAGAAGCTAGCTTCCCCTTCAATTGTGTCTACCAGATGGCGTGGTGAGTGATGGTGAGTGGCAGGTGGCCAGCACTGGCATTTGGTCCTTGGACACGTGAGATACCCTTTATGACAAAATGAATGGGTTTTCTGCTGCAGGAACTTGTTTTTTATGGCATTGCCCTCGTTACTAAATTCTGCGTAACTTCCTTCTGCTCCAAAAATGAAAATTATACAGTATGTACATATACCATGCAAAGAGTGTACACTAAATATTACATCAAAGGGCATTAAAAATTAACATGTGGTTTAACCAAACCATATTAGCAAGATCAAAGGCCCATTCACAATTGGCAGCAGTGTGGTCTGGTGCGGCGTGATGGCGAATGACGTCACACGCAAGAGAAAAAATGGCGCTGCAGTTCACAATCAAAATAACGTGCACGCGGCGCTATAGTTTTAAACAGCCAATTACAGTGCAATACATACACAAAGAAAGGCACCAAAGAGCGCGTCCGACTATTTTACACCTATAAAACAATAATAACAGTAAAAACAACTTATACCTATGTATAAACTTCTTAATGTAATCCCTTCGATACAATTCTGTTAGAATTGAATGCCATTTTGCGTGGTGGTTGCCAAAAATAGCCAACAGAGGGCAGCACACGGCAAAGAGGCGTGTCAAAAACAGCCAATCACAGCACTGGGACAGCAAGCGGTATGCGACAAAGTTGACCAGCTTTCTACTTTGCCGCAGCCCATTTGACGTCACTAAGCACCGTCGCCATATCCGGATGCGCATATGCAATCTGTATACGAGCGGAGCGGTGCGATTTTTGGCAATTGTGAATGGGCCTTTAGCTGCTTTGCGTTCAACGTGAAAGCATGACAAGTTATCTGACAGCCCTGTCATTTTCATTGTATTTTCCCCACGTTTACGTCAACGTAAACCATTTGACAGCCAGACCTATGTGCAACTCGAAACAGTCGTTTACGTTCGCGTTGAACGCAAGATAGCTTAATCTCGCTTTGGCAAAGATGCATATACAAACATTCAGTAGAAATTGTTTAATTGAGTATGAATAAATGAAATTTTTAAGTCATTGGACGCATCGCCATATAAGACAGTTTTTGATACGTTAATTTATAGAGGGATTATGCATGTTTCCTTTAATCTTAACGAGAACGATAAACCCTATTATACATGCACATCTATAAGTTATGCACCGTAAAAGCCGTTAAGCTCCTCAAAGACGTTGTGGTATCACGTTAAACAAGAGGGATTGGACACGCCTCCTTTAATGCCCCGTCAACTGATCATTTACCTTAACGAGAACGCATTGGAAAAGCATACAGTGCTGTCAATGTGGTTAGCATTAAGGGAGGCGTGCTCAATCTCTCTACTAAATGACTTATTTGTCGCGTGGGGGCGCTGACGAGTGGTAGTTTCCCTATTAAACCCCATGTTTCGTCTTGACATGAAATGTGTATATGAGCCTCCGACCCGCCTACCTTAAGCTTAGGGTCTCATCCGCTCTACCTCCTCCTCCACTGCCCAGCTACTTCCAGGCCACCACCACCCCCCTGCCTCCATGGTATCATAAACCATTCGTCTATTACCATTGAATCAGCCAACAGGGGCCACGTCATAAGCAACTTTAACGACAAAAGAGATTTCTGTTTAAGGGCATGTTATTCATGCCCCGTCGTTATGAGGAAATGAATTTCCCACATGTCCACATACATGTTTCAATGACTTTTAGAACCAGTCCCCTGTGGAGACAGGGTCAGCTTGTTATTAGCGATATTGCTTAGCGGGGAATCGCTAGTTGTCAGGATTTTAAAACCGGAAAAGCTCAGAAAGCGTAAAAACCGGAAAACCTCGTCCATAATTCATCTCGTCATATATCGTGTTCGTACTTGTATACTGCTTGTCTGCAGAATATAAGGAATTCTTTCAAGTG
>JAQGCC010002469.1:0-18310 GCA_034698905.1 Xestoiulus laeticollis | reverse complement strand
AAAATTATGAAATTTTGATCATGCAGTAGCTACAAAAATACTGCATTTTTATCAATTTTTATTTTTGTATTATAACAGTAGTTTTTTTTTAAAAGTATGTTTTAAAATTTCCCCATGGCAAAACATGCAGTTCAGTTCCCCCTTAAATAAGTGTTTGAATGTTTTACTAATTTTCAAATTAATAAATTAAAATTATTTTTAAATTTCGCGGGTGTATTGCATGTTTGCTTGCAATACACCCTTGTATTGCGGGATTGCGGAAATACACCCGCAAAATTAAAAAAAAAATCTTTAATAATTTAAAAAATATCTGAAAATTCTCATGAAAAATCTATTCTCAGCTCACTAGATCAGAGAATTTTTTTTTTAAAATTTGTGTTTTAATAGAAGCAGAACTAATTGAAAACTATCCCTATAGGAAAGGATGGTGTTGTAGATCACCTAAAGTCATTAGCTTTTTAAACCGATTTTTATAATCAATGGAAATATGAATTTTATGACACAACAGGATGCACGTTGTCTCTAACCTACACTGTATGACTTCGAATTGCTGTTCATTATAAACAGATCTTTGGGTGATTTATTAGTGTGGGACAGTGGAATATATTAGGAACTAGCTGAATCATTTGTTAAATTGAGCGGTTCGTTATACTGAGAGGTGTAAGCATTTTGGTCGAGACCAGCCCCTCTAATCGTTATAGCGAGAGGTGGCTATAAATATTTCAATGACAAACTCGCCGCTTCATAATAAAAAAAGGTTTATTGATTATAACAAAAGACGATAGATGGCATGCAAATACAAAATTTTTAACATGTTCTTATATGCAAATGAAGGACAAGTCACAGTTTTCTAATTCGTCATTTGGCAGTAGGGGGAACGTACACCCAGTCTGTAAAACAAAAGACAAAGACGGAAATTAATCATCAAAGTTAAATTTTAAACTGACCACAAAAGAGTACTCAAAATTGAACAACTTACTGCAACAGTACCAATTTATAAATATACAGCATCCAAAGTAACTAAACGATTGCACACATTCATCGCATGGGAAAGGTAAATAAACACGTGGTTCGATTTGTGTTTTTGTGAAGTTTTCGGAAATTGTGAAGGCATTTGACGTCTCAGTGGATAATGTCAAACCCACCAAAAGCGCAAGAAATACAGAAGATGGAACCATGCTTTGAGTATAAATTATCCTACTTAAATAAAAAAAAATGAAGATATAAATTGACTAATTGGAAGAGAAATGAAAGCGGCCATTGGAATTAAGTTTATACAAAGTTAAAAGTGACGGTAAGGAAATCATTTTACACATTTATTTAAAATTAATTCCAAGTTAAATTGCTTGAAAACAGTTGGTTGAGTTCGAGTTCAATAATATTGATGTCGATTGATAATTTAAGAGATCCTGTTATATGACCTTGGTTTGTATGGTATTGTATGTTTCTAAACCCATATATAACCATTCATACCCCTATATATAACAGCAGAATAGTCACGTGACCACTCATGTGTTTTTGGCGCCAAAATCAAATGATATTGCGTGGCTTTGGCGCCATTATACATGTAGATATATTTATTATATCGAACATATTGTAGAATGGAGGACGTTCCATAAGAATACTGCGCATGCGCATGAACATAGCGCCACTGGTGGCGAAATTTGTAACCCCTAATACTAGGAAAAAAAATTTCCGTAGATGGCGCCACCGCTTATGGAAAGTATCCATTACAAATTAATTAGCTTTTATCCAATCTTATTCTACTAATGGCCGGTTTTACCAACGAAGGATAAACTTAACCTCTGGTCAAACTGCAGTTGACCACAGTTTGACCTCAGATTCGGTTTTACCAACAGAGGTCAGTTGGTAAAACCCAAACAACTGGCCGGGAGGTCAAACTGTGGTCAAGGTTTGACTACAGGTTACCTGACCACAGATTTTACCAGCGTTGGTAAAACCGGCCATAATAGGCTAACTTTAGTGCTGAAGATTTAGGCCTAAATTAAATATAATTATAATTTTAAAAATAACTTACTTCTTGGAAGTTAAATATGTTGTGACACGCGGCATTTCAATAACAGTGCTATATATGCATTTAGTATATGATTCATGCTACATTTTCTGTGCATTATTGTACGCTCGAACTAATACTAAAGTTTATGGCATTTTATAAACATAAATTAATTTTGCATGATAATGCCTATAAATAACGCAATAATCTAGTAATAAGGAAATAAACCATGAATCATTTGCATTGTTGTACTACATGTATTTATCAAATTGACACACCGACGCTCATATAAAATAGTCTTTCCTAATATACTAAAAGCCGCTATCTCTCTGTCCGATAATATGCCCATCGTCGTTTCTCAATTGCTTGGACAGAGTCGTCATCTAGTGGCACAAAACGCATTTAACGTCCCTGTATCAAATCAGGGGCAGTTTAGAAATTACGTCACAGAGCACTAAGGGGAGGGGGAGTCGCACATTTATGACAATGTGTGACGAGCGGAATGAGAAGTTAAGAAATCTGACGTCACATAAAAAAATCAAGATATGCTTCTTTAAATAACAAGTTCGTTTCTTTGGCCTGCACTCAGTGCAACTTAGTGCTACTCGGTGCAAACAGGAAATGGGCGGAGCTATCTGTTAGTGAAACCCAGTGCACAGTGAAATGGTAAACCAAAGAAACAGAAATAAAGACTATAAAAAGATGGCGGATTCCATTGAATTGGTTCAACCAATAGAGCAGTGGTCGGGGAACAGGGGTAAATTACCCCAAATGGGGTAAAAATGAAATTTTTTTGGGCAATAGGGAAATATCGACTTACGTTAAAATATTTTGGGGTAATGGTTAAAAAAAGTTCCCCGACCGTTGCAATAGAGTGATCTTTCAGATGAGGATACTATGAAGCAGACAATCTATCAATCTGTGCTGCACTGACTTTACTCTGAAAATTTTACAGTGCGAGTTTTTCCTGCCCTGGTTTGCATTGGATTTATATTTCCTGTGCCAAAGAAACAGAATCAGTGCAATCAGCTAGTGCAGCCAGTGCAGGCCAAAGAAACACATTTACCTGCTCAGTGCTAACTGAGCAGGCCAAAGAAGCAAACCTAACAAGTTTGATAAAAATAGTTCTGTTAATATAATTTCAGATTTCCACATGTGTTCTCCTAAAATATCAGAGTGCAGCGTCACACTATACATATACATGTACGAAATACAAACTACAATAATAACCAGATTTCGAGGGGAAGGGGTGAAGCCATATTTGAGGGGGGGGGGGGAGAATGTCTGACTTTTTGTGATCAAGTGTGACGTGGAGGAATTTAACAATCTGACAAAATCGCGAGGCCTCATTTATGGACATCCCCTTATTGCCATCTTGGGCCGCTAGTCGGAGTAGTCGTATAAACAACATGTATACATGTAGTAAAAAAGCACACAAACACTGTACATAGGACACTAATTTGTCATGTATTCTAATTTTCTAATTGATTATACATGTACAATGTATATACATTAACGTAATAGCGGAGTACAGACTGTATATACAAAGTAAAAAAATGCTTGATTGACCTTTAACGTCGACCTACAGCCCGAGTTGTTGTGGCTGCTGTAAAGCCTATTTTGGAAAATTGATATAATTAAATTGGCCATGCAAATAATTTTTATTTTTGTAGAGACCCAAAAGTAAAAAGCATGCATAACAATAGACTCAGATCATGGAGCTGCCTACATATTCTATTTAAGAATCATATTCAAAAACTTACTACAACATTGATAATTTTTGAAGCAGCATATTATTGAAGATCCGTATTGAGTCAGACACTGGTTGCAATTTATCCAGGAAAAGAAAAATCGTTTCTGAATATGATGCTGGACTAGTTCCGATTCACTACTGCGGTCCACATTGCATATTGCAATAACCAAGCCAAGTAAAATGAAAATCTTAACTTCCATTTTGTAGAATCTGAAAATTGATATAATATGTTGTTGAAAAATATGCATTTGTGGTATTTGAAGTTATTAATTAAAATCGGCTTTGGTTTTGTTCCTATAGTATAATGCAATAGCTTTCAAATGACTAGTTGTTCCTTTAAAGCATTGTTATCTAATTTACTAATATTTATTTAATAATCTTTACTCACATGTACAATTCCAAATATTAGATAAATCAACCTTGAATGTCCAACTCTGCGACATGAAATTTTTAAATTAAGTTTCAATATTGCTGACCATGCATCCTTTTATATCCATTTCCATTTGTTGCTTGCTTCCGTATTTGTGACACATTATCACGTTATACTTTTATGCAATTTACAAACCAATACTATGTCAATGCCATGCTCATCGCTGAGAATCAATTGGAAATCAGTTGGTTATTAAATATAATTACTTTTCAAGTTATCTCACATGTCATTTGGCACATTTCCGAAATTCTATTCAAAGCTTAAAATTTTCAAACATCCTATTTTCCTTATTTCTGTCAGTTTTTATTCAGTTTTCAACCTTTTATTAAAACTGGCATTATTAAGCTCACACATGGTAACCTTCACTAGAGAGCCAGATTTATGAAGGTTGAAAAATGCTCTTATTCAAACTTTAATAAAAAATTTCGAGCGACACTCCAAATGAAAAAGTTGTCCACAAATTGCAAATACATCTACATGTATATGTATATGTTCAGGCTGAGTCACTAATACTGTATTAGTCAACCTCATAGTTATTTCATTGCTTAAAGTTGTTTAATTTGTTTATTAATTTTTCAAAATCTGTTAAACCTTTTAAATATGTAGATCTCGAAGATACACCACTGAAATGTATTTTTAAAATAATCACCGAAGACATGGTTCCATTTAAAAAAAATTCTATGAAATGTTTATAAGGTCTACTAAATAATTCATCATGGACATTTTTCTGAAGACAAAGTTTTTATTTGTTATCCATAATAAGGTCGTTTTGGATATACAATATGAAAAATCTCAGTATGATATTAGCTTAGTAACTTCGCTAATTGCTTTGGTTTTCCTTCAATGTTGTTGCTTTTCTCCCGATTAGTTTACCTGTAAAATAATAAGATGTCATTAAGATTTATAAGATGTTAAGAACAAATATAAATATATTGAAACCATATAATTCTTACCACAACATTTGCTATTTGCTAAGCAGCACATCAATGGCTCGTAGGCTTCTTGGCAAACTTGGCACATAAATTTCGATGTTTTGAAAGGCTGACCTAAATATTTAACTAGTATTTTTCCAATCGCTACCAAATCCTGATTAAAAGTAGCTGCGTTTTCAGTATCACCATTGCACGTGGCAGATATCAACATGACGAGGTAAACTGTGGCAGTTGAGAAATTCATTTCGATGCAAATTTTGCGTGATATCTTAAAATAAAAAAATGTTACTAATTTTAAATGATTTAGAAATAATTTCTCCAGTTCATATATATTTTTAACAAATTAAAATGACACTGAATATGTTTCTGCGTTAAGCTTTTAAAATTAATTAAGAATGAAAAATCAGGTTTGAAAGTAAGTTTTTGTTCGGTTGCTCATTTGGTTTCAAGTCAACTGAACTCTGGATTTCAAAAATACATATTATTCAATTCAATGCATAGAAAATATGATAAACTACATGTATGTTATTAATCTAGTCTAAATGATTGATAACATACCCAACTTTCCTGCTGAAAATGATGACAGCGCAAGGAAGACAATTTACATCTGAGATTTTATTTGGATTTATCTCCAATATATACAATGGGGAGCGGAATATATGATATTTTTATTGCATATTAGCTATTTATTATACAACCGATTATGTATTTATTACATAAACTTTAAGCAAATGAATAGGCTGAAAATATGATATACATTATGCGAAAACACTATACGGAAGTGTTTATATATATACCAGTTCGTTCTATTATCAAATGCTATCAATATTCGACTATCAATCAAGTTGGAAATATAGGCGGATGAAGAGATGATTCCATAAATCCTCAATCCAGAACTTTCATTTTTTTCGATATAACCAATATATCTTGAGAAATTTTAAATAAGTACAAATAAATTCAATAAATTCCGACATTTCCCATTTCCTCAAGCTTGCGTTTCCTTTATCTCGATATTTTAGTTGTCGTTGTAAATTCCGGTTAATTGGAACTTTGGTAATAATTAAGACAAACTATAGCATTTCAGTAAACCCAAGTAAATTATATAACTACAGTAACTTCATTTTTTCCCGGCTTCAAGTATATAATGTGGGTCTACCACATCACATGTACATACTGTATATGCATAGAGCTTTCTTTCTGTACTTACCAATGGTCACCATTCCTCATCTCGTTGTTTTGAAACAAAGAAACGTACACGAAATGAAATTAAAATGCAACCCAATTTACAAATTCAAGAGACGTTGTTTTTAAAGAAGTCAATGTTTTATTATACAACGCAGGTTATTCGCTTAGAAAAATAATTGAAAATTATTACACTAGATTGTTAAGTAATATATGTATCATCACATAGTAGCTATCAAATTCTTGACCGTAATACCAGGAACATTTCCTACTGAAAATATGGATCAGGATATCCGGCGTCTTTGTTGATGTCTTTCCCTAACAGAGCTAAAGAATTAAAGATAGTTTGTTAAGACTTTGAAACTGATGTTCAGTGAATCATTGACATGCTGTTGCAGAATTTAATGTGATAAAATCTGAAATTAGCTATTAATATGCTACCATATTATAATATTCTAATCAATTACCACAACATTTGAGACTATGTAAGCAGCAAACCCACGGTTTGTAAGTTTTTTGACACGCAGAACACTGTTGCCATGCATCTGGCGAAGATTTGCCTTGAATTTCTTCGTATTTTTTAACAGCATCATCGGATATGTCCATGTTTTTAGTCCGAACATTGCATAATGTCGATATGGCAATGACGAAAAAAATTAATGCAATTGTAGGACTCATGCTTCAAATTTCTAAGTGACATACATGGATTAAGTGGCTTAAATGAAAAGAACATTTTTTTTCATGTAACTTACTTACCTTGTGTTGTCTCTGCATGAAAAGATTTCATGTGATGAACAACAAAAGTCAAATTGATGTGTTTGATTATTCGTCTACTACTCTGAAGGGAAAATGAGTACCATATCCTTATTGCATATATATATTATATTAGGAGCCATTTATGCAATCGCATACAATTTGACAAAAATTATATGCATTTCAGGATTCTGTTAAATGACACTTATTTGCTAATTAAATAGATTGTTTAACACATGATTGTTGATAATATGCACATTGAGGCAGTTTTTCGTGTAATAAACAGCAGCATTAATAGAAGAACATGATTTACCGATATCTGTAGTTTATTTATTACTTTAACCTGCATTGGTATTAAGTAGGATTTATTTGATTTGCTATAGGCTACAGTGTGCGATAATTCGTTCTTTCTTGTTATAGCGATCAAAAATAAATATATTTTGGTTGTGCATTTATTAATTCAAGATAATAACAAAAAGATTTGTGAACTTGTCTTTTGGCTTATACATGTATTTTTGATTCAGAAGCTTGCCTTGAACTGATGGGCATACAGTAACAATGTTGGTTAGATTACTGTATAGGTGTAAAAACAGATAATTCTATAAAACATCTTCCAGACTTCATTTTTTCCGTATTTACCAATAGGCCGTGAGGGTCTTTAAATGAGTGCTATTAAATTAATAAATATCAACTATTAACTCTTAATAATTAAGACAAACTGGTAAATAATTAAGACAAACTGGTAAATAATTAAGACAAACTGGTAAATAATTAAGACAAACTTGGATTTCAGTAAACAGAAATACATGTATGATAACTTCGTTTTTTTATGCAGGAAGTACAACTGTATTATGTTAGTCTACCACATAAAACATGTATTTCCTCGAGCTTTCTGTACTTTAATACCAATGGTCCCCATTCTTCATATCATTATTCTGCTCATTATTCATATCATTATTCACAGCTTTATTATACAACGTAGTTTATTCGTATACAAAGATAATTGAAAATTATGATTCAAGATTGAAAAGTAAGGTATCATTACAGGACTATCAAATTCTTGACTAATACCATGACCATTTCCTACTGTTCATCAAGATCAGGATCTGTCGTCGTTGTTGTGGATGTTATTTTTTTAATAGTTTTTATACCTATCAGAGCTAAAAAATTAAACATAAATTTGTTAAGACTTTGAAACTGATATTTAGTGAATCATTGACCCGAATTGACCTATAAAACCCGAAACTATAGCCATTAATGATCTACCAAATTATAATATTGCAAACAATTACCACAACATTTGAGATTATGTAAGCAGCAAACCCATGATTTGTAAGTTTGCCGACACACAATACACTGATACAATGCATTTGGAGAAAATTTGCCTTGAATTTCTTCGGATTGTTCAAAAGCATCATCGGAAATGTCTATGGTTTCAGTCCGAACATCGCAAAAGGTCGATATGGCAATGGCGAAAAAAATGAGTGCAATTGTAGGACTCATGCTTCAAATCTCTAAAAGTGACATACATTACATGTACATGGATTAAGTGACTTAAATAAAAAAAAATTTTTTTCTTCATGAAACTTACCTTGTGTTGTCTCGGCAGTAAAAGATTTCATGTGATGAACAAGAAAAAACAAATTGGTGTGTTTGATTGTTCGACTACTTTATACGTACTCTGAAGAGAAAAAGAGAACCATATCCTTATTGCAGATATAGATATTGCTTTTAGGAGCCATTTATGCAATCGCATACAATTTGACAAAAGATTACATGTGCATTTTAGGAGTATGCTGAATTACACTTGTTTTTTAAATGAAATCTAAACGTAAGTTTACGATAGGAATATCGATAACCTGTATTAATGCATTTTTCACATAATAAACGCCATCATTGATTAGAACGTGATTTATCAATAAGCCAGTGTATTTATTAATTATACACACTACAGTGTGCTAAATCGGTTATTGTGGCCTATTAAAGAAATACTTTTCTTATAAGTCAAAGATAAACATAACTTTTTTATGTGGATTCACTCAGGCTAATTAAAAATTTATTGCTTATATCGTTTGATATCCCTAGTCAAAATTCCCATACAGTCCAAATATGAGATTAATGGTCGGCCCAATGAGAAAGTCAATTGGACTTTAAGAGACCCCATTAATTATGAGACATGGTTTTATGGTACTTAATGAGACCCCATTAATTGTGATACATGGTTTTATGTGACTTAATGAGACCCATTAATTGTGAGACATGGTTTTATGGGACTTAATGAGACCCAATTAATTGTGAGACATGGTTTTATGGGACTTAATTAGACCCCATTAATTGTGAGACATGGCTTTATGGGACTTAATTAGACCCCATTAATTGTGAGACATGGCTTTATGGGACTTATAGAATCCATTACACGCATTTCTTGCATTTAAATACTCGCATTACACGCATTTAATGCATTTTATTACGTGCATTACACGTATTTAATGCAATTTTAATGTCATGTCATGTACTAATTACATGTACATCAGTACATGTATTTCGTGAGTTTAAGTACATGTATTACATGTATTTAATGTATTTAATTAATTTTCACAAGGTTGAAGCCTGTGCCAGTTAAAAAAATGCACCTTGTGGTTGGCAGAAGACACATGTCGATAAGTTTATATAATAAAGGGTTCATATACTGGAAGTTCATAAAATCAAGGTTCTATTGTATATACACATGTATGATAAGGTAGTACTAGTCTCAAACCATTGGCCGTCCCGATTATCGAAATCCTGGCTGTACAGTTTTTTGAAACTGTAATTCTCATTGTAAATTTATGAGACTAAAATTTAGAAATCCATTACTACCTCTTCTAAGCAACTTCACGTCAGAAGCCTCCATATTTAGCTCGGATGGTATAGGCGTGATGTTTGGAAGCTATATAGGTCCATGGTTCCCAGGTAAAGACCCAAATTTTAAAAGACCCGGGAAAGTGCAAATTTTAAAAGTTTACATTGAATTATTAACTGTTACAGGGAAGGTTTCAAGTATGAGTATGTGCTAGTAATTAGGTTTATAACGTTTTAATAATTACATTGTTTGTCTCATATATCAATGGGACCCCATACAATATCGGACCCATTGAAATATGGGATCCCATTAAAATATGGGTTCCATTAAAAGACCTGCAAATAAACCCATTGTATGGGGTATCATACATGGGAATTTTGACTAGGGATAGTTTTGATACAGAACTCTACCGTCAACTGTGGGGCATACAGTATTAATATTGACAATAAATGTGCACTTACCGAATAAGTGTTGATTGACTATTATTCGACAGATATACATTACTGTACTGGCCTATACTGGATAGATTTCTAAATGGGCTAACCTAATTAGTTCTAGCTGATTTCTAAAAGTTGCAAACAGACGCATGTAGAGAATTTTTCAAAACGTTTATGGATCAACTTCGTTCTATTCCATTTGACAAATAGGCCGGAATTCATAGTCGTCGAATAAGTACTACTTGTGTGCTAAAAGTATACAAATAAGTACTACTTTTTTTTTTTAATTTATAAAAAAACCCGACAATATGTTAAAAAAAGAAAAACGACAAATGGTAGAGAAATATTCAAAAAATATTTACAATTTTTTTTTTCTTAAAAATTTAAATTAAAACAGGAGCTGTATTCGTTCTACGATTTCCTTATATTAAAGGTGTTTCGTTCCCCCTTTAATTATTTTTCCTGATCAACGATTAATTGGTTTCTAGCTCTTTGACCTTAATTAGTTGTCTTTAGGCTGTAAAATTAACCTCATCAGCCAACTTTATCCTCGTCTTTATTTTTATTTGGAATTAAGTTGTCAATAATTTCATCCTTTCCATCCTCAATCTCCTTCACAATTTTTGGCTAATCTGTGTTAAACAGCATTTTACCTCAATAACTCGAATTAGTTTAGGTCTTTGATAAAATATACAAAACAAATAACTTTCCCGATTAATCGATGTCCACCATCGCAAATCTGCGCTTAATTAAAAATGTTTTATATCTAATTACAATTGATGCATGCTTGTGCATGTACAGTACATTATCAGCTTGTTGATATAGCCTACTTGCTCGTTCATTTTACATCAAATTAGTTTTTGAGTGGAATTCACTTAAAATAGTTATAATTAAAAAATAATTAAAATTGAGAATAATTTTGAAAAAGCATCTTGTACAACAATCCTTAAAAGTTCTTGTATTCCATGGAAAAATTGTAGAATCACAAATTAGAAGCTCTATAAGGCTGTTTTCAAGAGAAATTAATGCATAGAAAACCTCCAAGTGAGTGACGATTAAGAATTCTCATCTAATTATTCTGGTATCGAAAGTATCAACTTTCGAATATATTGTATATGTATGAATTATCTTAAAATCAAGATAGGAAAAAAACAGATAATTTCATTTATTAGTTTTATTCATTTTTTTTTCTACATGAAGTATAAATCGTGTACATTACATTTTGAATGAATTGTAGTAAAAACTACAGTTATGGTAACAAAAGATATGTTTAAAAATGTCTTTGATTTTTTAAGATTGTTTATCTTGGCCACTTTACATGTATTACACTTTACATGTGTTACAACTTATACTTTTTTACCATCATCTTCTTCTGCTTCTTCGTCCACGTCTGGTGTTTCTGTTTTAGGAAGCAAGCCTGCAATAAGTTTAATTTATAAATCAAATATTAGTTCAGGATTAATACAACATACACATCCATTTACTAAGACTGCAATAATATTCAAATTGAAAGCCTGTAAATTGTACTAAGATTATCACACTCTGCAATAAGTAAAAATCTTTATCCGTATTGAAAAAAAAGTTTGGTTGAGGGTTCTGTTGTCTCCAGAATAATATTGTGGTTTCATCGTCATCTAATTTTTAGATTGCTACAATAACTTAAAATTTTAAATTCTTTACAACTTACCACAACATAATATACTTCTCAAGCAGCACACCCATGGTTCATACATATCTTGACATTCATAGCAGTCATATTTGAATAAAGCAAATCGTTCCATTCCAACAGATTTAATTTTGTTATTCTCCATATTATCAAGGCTCTTGCAATTGCTTTCCAGCAAAAGGGTAGAAAAAACTAGTAAAATGCACCAGCAGATCATTTTGATTCTACAAGGGAGAAATTAATAAATTCAAATTAGATAAAACTATTTCGTACTTTCTCGTACACATGTGTATTAATGTATAGATAGCAAAATGTACTTGCATATATTTCCAACTAAATATAAATGGCTACTTAATGCAAAGATGACACTGCCGAATTTGATGGTGAAATATATCAGCAAAATACTATATATATACTATTTGCAAAAAATAAACGTTCTGTCAATTCTGTTTAGCGTATTTGGTGACCTAGATATTTTTCATATAATTGTTTTTTAAAATAAACTTACTCTGCTGTATTATGAACTAATCACAAGATTTATTAGTTCAGGTCAAGTATTGAATAGGTCAGACAATGCATATATTTATTGCCTTTTATGTACAGTATATATATATTATAGAATTATGACAGTATGTACCTTATGTAAGTCTGTCATTGTGAAAAGGGAGTAATATTTCTTTTATAATAAAATATAATTGTATATTGAACTTAGTCGTGTAACACAATTAAGAATTGCAGATGGTTCTGATTTTACGATATCATGTATTTCCGGATTTTCATTAATGATGAAACTGGTGCAATATATTTTACATTAAGTAATAGAACATATAATATAAAATCCATTATAAAAGATGCCATATAGAAAATGTAAAAGCTAGCACATTTCTCCAGGAAATATTCAAAACCTCATGATAAACGAAACGTCACAACGATGTAATGTAGCTTATACCTCTAAAACGAGTATACATGTACATGCATAATCAATGAGTTAAACACTTTAAATTTTGTATCATCATTGAAATTCTAATGATAATTATTCATTATTTCGTTTAATTTGCATAATCCTGTAAATTGAGCTTAACATATATAGACTTACTTACTAATTTAACTGTCTTATTTGTAATGCACTATTACAACTGGTATCAGTTTCACATGAGAACAAAACTACATTAACTAGCAATAATATGCATAAGCTAATCACAATTTGTCAAGTTTCAAATATTTATAACTTTTGAATGACTATGAATAACAAAATGTTTGGAAATAATATTTATTCAGAATACTGAAATGACGATTGTTGATTTGAGATGGAAGTCACTAGAGGGACAATATCAAAGTGTAACTGGAAATGTCAGGATCACTGACCAACATTTTACCTTTAGTCTGGTTGATAAAATTCCTGACAAGTGTTTTCTCATCAGCCTGGACATCTCAGCATCCAAATTCAACAAGGACCAATTTTCCTCTCACCTGTCTAGAGAATTAAGTCATCTCCAATTCCTGTGAGGTGGCAATTAAGCCTCCCAGTGTGACAGAGTTAGATTTTTCCATTGCAGCTCCTTATTTTCAAAATATTAAATCGAAGAATATACCGAATATAAAATAAATTAAATCGTTATATAAACAGGTAAAATTAATTAGTCATTTTAAGAGCCAATAACGTTTATTCTAAATAGCATTCTACAGCAACAACATTTCACCAGTCTTAAAAGAATAGCATGACCATTGAGACTCCTATAGCTTTATAAAGGGGTTGTTAAACAGTAGTGTAATGCATGGATATTCACCTGCAAGAAGGATTTGCAAATTAAGAAAAATTTATAATAATACTTGTGATGTAACACATGATGTACGACACGTACCTGCATTGCAGCATTGACTGTTCAAACAACATGACCATTCGTGTTTAAAAATAAAGTTCAATATTGAACAATTTACAGGCAAAGCCATTCTTTTTTCAATTTGAATATTATTGTCATCTGCAAAATCAGACTTTTCACTAATCTCAGCCTGATTTGTCTTACACAATGTCAGAAATAATACTGCACATAACAGCAATATAGTCATCCAGAATTTCATGTTTATAAACAATCTGGAAATAATTAGACACTATTGAATATATTGTATAATTTACAAGTAATTAAATGGAACATTATATCATATGTTGGTATACATGAAGGTGTTATCATTGATACACATACCTGATACCGACAGTTGGAAATATTGAAGCTTTGCGTTCAAATATTCTTCTATATATTTCTTGATCCCAAATTATAACATCTGTAACATCGTATTCATACAGTATAATATTTAAAATATTAATCTATAAAGTTTGTCAATTCTTTTGTCAGTTTGATACCATATTCACTGTGCAAAAATAAATTTTATTGTCCTTGCTACAATAGATATAGTGCAGCAAAAGTGTACTAGTAATGGATTTCAAATGCAAGTATTTTCTAGCCATAAAAACTTCAATCGTTATAATGCATATTTCCTATGTCATATAAGTAAAGAGGAGTCTGATGCAATTTACATGTTTATTGAATGAAAATAACGTTATACAGTATGATTGTACTTTGGAAATTTTAATAAGTTGTAGCTCTATCATAAAATATCTGAAATGAATGGCATCAATAAGGTGCGGTTTTTATTAGTGGTTTTATAGTAATTTAATAGTGGTTATTGAACATTGGAAATTTCAATTTATGTGAAATTGTGATATAGCCTACAGTGCAATATGTAAGGATATTTAAAATGGTGTTTATAAGTGTACTTGTATAGTTTAGGATTTCTGAAAAAGAGCTTATAAATGATCAGTTCTTTTATTTTGCAATAAAATATCACTTTTTTCATCGAGACTAGAAATAATAATTTAATTCATTAAAAAAATACCGGTAGATAGATTCATATTTAGGGTTTCCAATAGTTTGAATTTTTAGCACCTCAAAACATGCCGTTGGAAATTGTTCTTGATAGTTATATTACAAGAAATGTATGCCAAATACCTATTATAGCTGGAAGTTCACTGTCTACATCAGGACATTATCGTTATTTGGAATAAAAGATCATAAATTTCTGGCATACCAAATTAAGTTTTCTTTATGCTTATACAGTGTAGTAAGGTTTCCTGCATACAATGTGATTACCATATTTTTCAGTAAATTTCTCCCAAAAATTCATGAATTTCTGAAATTTCGTAATTTATTTTACCAAAATTTTCCCTTTTTATCGTTGGAATGAGGTTTAATTTATAAGTAAATAATAAGTATATACATATGTGGTTTATACGTTTCACAAATTGGTGTTTATACGAAAATAAGAGTAATTAAGTGATCTGCACTATACATTTTCTTAAAATGTGAGAGATATTACTAATAAGTTGTCGAGAATTATTTTTAGATAACATATTTTATTTCAATATTCAACATTCAATGCATGTTTTCATAACTTCACCATCCTCATCAGTCCTAGCTTTGTTTTATCCGAAAAATTTAAGAGCCAATGAAAGGAATGGAACGTCACCTGTGAAAAAATAAAATATTTGTAGTAGTTGTATATCATAGCTAATATAATTTCTAAAAAATTATCTTACATATGTAGATCACACCATGCATTGTCATTGTTTCGTTTCAGAATTTTTTGAAAATGTTTTGTTTTAGTAAAAACTTAAAGGAAGATATTTATTTTAAGCAAGTGGATAAATAATTCGTTGTAATCTTACCTCCCACACAACAAGCAGTGCTTGCGGAGCAACAAGATTCTTTGCTAAGCACAATATTACATAGTCGACAGTTAATATCTAAATTAAATCGTCTTTCACGTCCAGTTCTATCGCTTTCGGGTTTTTTGTCATCACTGACTTCGTCCAATTCATTATGAGTTTTGTCCACCTCAGCATAAATGTTGTCACCTCCTGTAATGTTATTTTCAACTTCAACACCATTTTCGTCAAGCTGTATCTCGTCTACACCCAAATTGGCATTATGGACTTTGTGAAACGATGCTGCTAATATTAGAGTCAATACTACGAGTTTCATTTCTATAAATCGTCTGAAAAAATTAAACATGTTAGAATCAACACTACAAGAGCTGAAATGACAACTTTACAGGTGACTTTGAATTACCTGAAAATTTCCCTTGTGGAACTCTGGTGGAAGAGGTAGTGGATAGATGTTGCTTTCAAATTTCACTTATATACATGCCAAGACCATAACGAAAATTACTTCATATAAATTTATATTCTATTTAATGTATATATATAAAGTAATTGATGACATTGAATGCTTAGCAATTTTCTTTACGGTTATGGCTTTCTTTACAATTATGGAATCGAGCCAACGTTTTTCATTTACATTTTCAAGGACTTTTTCAGGTAATGTTTATATGGGGCAATTTTAAATGAATCAGATTGTTAACGATTAAATGACTCTAATTTTATATCTCATAGTCAATTTACATCACTGAATTAAACACCTGTTCGAAGCAGAAGCGTTCTTAAAGTTCCATTACTTTCCTGACATTTTCCACTGTTCTTCCCTTATTTCTCATCTTCTCATCTCGTTAAAGTATAAAACTACTATGGTTATGATGCTATAATTAATCAAAATTAATTTAAATTTTCATAAATGTTGGTGACGTTGAAAGGGTTAAAAATTCATGCTAAACTTAACGTTGTAAAGAAGAGTGACCTATAGTGTCACATCAGGTCTAATTGTTCGCCTGGTATTACCCCTTCAAAGCAACCTGGATTGTGATTTTCGGATGGAACCATCATTAAAATTGTAAAAATTTAGGTGAGGTTTTAATGACAAACCAAACTTGTGTTGTCACCCCTTTACTAATGGTTGTAACACATGTATAATAGTTCTGTAAATTCAGTAATTTGTACGAATTGATTCCAATGTGTTTGGTAGTTTAATTATTTATTGAAAACAGCATATTTTCAAAGGGGTTGGCTTGCCACATGAATACAGCACTGTCATTTAAATGTTTTGTTAGCATCACAAAAAATGATTCTGACATGTATTTATACAATATTGACATATCTTTATTCACTGTTTATTTCATGGTAATTACAGTTTTTTTTTTTCGAAACTAAGGATGCTACATAATGCTCTTCAGTTCAATCCAATGAGCCTTAGGAATAAGGAAACAAATGGAATTTCACCTGTAAAAATAAATATTGCAATGTTATTTTCCATAATCAACAAATCCGTTCATTGTTAATAAGGAATAAATAGTTAATAAACAGTTCACTATTAATAATATAATCAACACTGATGCTAGAGAATTTCACATTTGAGCAACACAATGTGGAAATTTTGTTTGTTCAAACACAATGACATGTAAATTAATAATAGTAAATGACAATGGCTGGCAAAGTTTTCAAGATTTGTATCCTATTATACCTGAATTACAACATTTCGAGTTTACACAGCAGCACAACTGATGACTTAACCATTGAGAACATGAGTTGCAATCCCAAGGTATTAAAAGTCGTTCCTCATCTTTTGGGATGATATTGTCATCGTCTATATTATCGACATCAACAACTTCGATGTTTTCTTTATCAACTTCAGCATATGGAACGTTGATATCCTGTGCTTCTGAGGTACTGTCTTCGTCAAACTCATCTCTAATTTTGACCAAATTTGCACTGCTGTCTTTCAGTAAAACTGCAGATAGCAGCAGGATTGATAGTACGAGTTTCATTTTCTTAAATATTCTGAAAAGTAAACAAATATAAGTTAAAATTCAGTTTAAGTTATGTGAACGAGAGCGAAATGTTTGTGGAAATGCTCACGACTTTCAAATATGTAAAGTATATTCTCAAATTTATACTTAATATGACGTTGAGAATTTTATCCTACCCATTTTTCAATAAAACACCAGATATCCAATATAATATACTTTCTATTGACAATACGTCTACTTCATATAACCCTTTATGCAATTTATCAGGAATTGCAGTGGCGTGTTATTTTATTGATACCAGTGGATTTTTCCACTTAACGAATGTGAGATATTTATTAACTCTTATAAAATTTATTGGATTTAGTTTAACAGATGGCGGTTTTTGATATTATGCTCTTTCATATAACAAAATGCTTGGTAAAAGTTGGATAGAGGAATAACTCATAACTTGTTTTGCAATCAGCTGTATATTTCCAATTTCATGAATATAACAATGTCCACAAATTCAAATTCTTATTTGTATGTAATATTAAGGGTACTCAGACAACCGAGCATATTTTTGAGGAATGAAACGGCTCCTCAAAAATTTTTATTTTTCGAATTGCAC
>JAQGCC010002468.1:0-18318 GCA_034698905.1 Xestoiulus laeticollis | reverse complement strand
TTCACACCAACGTTGATGTAGATCAACTGATGTGGATCAAGAAAACTTTTGCGTGTTAATACACACCGCAGAACTCAGTTAAACCGGTCACATGACCTAGTATACAGTGCCCTGTATACTAGGTAACATGCAAAAGTTTTCTTGATCCACATCAGTTGATCTACATCAACGTTGGTGTGAAGAAGGTCTTAGAAAGCTTCCTGTGAATTTCAGAAATACGATTTTTGCTTAAAAAACATATCACAGAACGAAACTAACAGTTGACGGGAATTTTTTTTAGTGCAACATTCATTGTCCTTCACTCTAACCTTACATCAAACATACGACACATTTCGGAAAACGAGCAGCTAGGTACACTAACTGGCTACTGAATTTTCATGCGTGATTCCGATTCCCAGCTTCAATCGACGGATATTTGTAAACTATTTTTATTTGGATTTATCTTGTAAACATGATTAAAACCACCAATTACCGTATCATGCCAAGAATATGTTGGCTTTGGATTGCCTTCAGCAGTGCATTTTAATTGCAGAGACTCGTCTTCCTTTGCCTGATAAACCTCTGTAGGATGCTGAATAACTGGCTTAGCTGAAACAAAAAAAAAGTCGATATAAAACAAATAGCAGGAACTATATATGATCTAATGAATATACAACACTAAACCAATACTGACTGTAAACATCCACAATGATAGCGCGCTCATCAATATTTCCAAATTGGCGAACACGAGCTTGGCAAGAATAATTGCCATTGTCCTCAGGTAAAAACTTGCTGCATCGAATACCTTCTTTCTCAAAGGCACATCGACTTACTTCATCTGTAGAGAAAGATAGAAAGGCTCAATCCCATTTTCAGCACCAAGATAACACATTAAATCTGCATTTCCATCAAATTTTACCTAGACTAAATAGATGACCATCCTTGTACCAGTGAATTTCTGCTTCAGGTTGGGCTTCGACAATGCATGTTATGATACCTCCTTCTCCTGCTATGGGGTGCTGCTTCGGTGGGACACTCACAAATGTTATGGCAACTATGTCAATATGAGAGATAACCTTATTACATGGTTGAAAAAATGGAAAATTCATGGCCTCTCCTAGTAGTTTTCTTTGTCAGGGTGCCCACCAAGATGGTGAGCATGTGGCGATATGGCAACTTTGCGGCTCATGGTATGTTACACGAGGTGATCCTATTAATGTGCATGCACTCGCCTAGTGCACATATGCCATTCGCTGCAAAGTCGTCATATCACCACATGCTCACCATCTTGGTGGCATGTGGTGATATGTCATACAAGTATGTACGATGCGAGTACGTGGAAAATACCTCGTGCAATATGTCACAATGTATAGCCATACCACCACATGCCCACCAAGATGGCGAGCATGTGGTGTTATAGCGAACATTGAAGAGTATGCATGGTTGTTGCACAAGGTGAGTAAATGCAAATTAATAGGATCGCCTCGTGAAACGTGCCATACGCTTTAAAGTCGCCATATCACCACATGCTCGCCATCTTGGTGGTACCCTGCCTTTAAGGATCGGCTAATTTATGTCAGGTTAGGTTAGGAATGATAACCCCAGTTTGGGATAGAAATTACACGAACTCGAAATAGTGACCATGTGGTGATATGGCATGTGCACAAAGTATATGCCACAAAGTATACTCGTATACCACCACATGCTCACCATCTTGGGGGGCACCATGCCTTAGGCTTGGTTAATTTATGTCAGGTTAGGTTAGCTCCCAGGAATGATAACCCAATTTTGGGATAGAAATTACACGAACTCGAAACTCCAGTTAATTCAAGTTCCCTGCAAAATTGTAGCCAAATCCCAAACATTGCAATACAAATAAACTTGGCACTTACGGTATGGTACAACTTGTATAGAAGCCTTCAACGTCATTTTTTTGTAATCAGCAGTGCAGGTGTATTCTCCAGAATCATCTCTTTGAAAGGATTTAATAATGAGGTTAAGACCATCGACCGTAGGGTTCTCTCTCACTGGGGCTTTTTCGGTATATTTTCTATATTGAAAACAAAAATAGACAGTTTATGCATTTTTAATTCGACCGTCGAGTGCATGGATTTTAGTAATTTTTTTTTCACACAGGTGTACACGACAAGAAACTACCCCCAAAGATTCAATTACATTTATATGATAGTAAAAGAGATATATAACCCTACACCAAATAACTACCATGCTGCTAAATACAAATTTAGCACAATGCAATGTTAATCGGCTTTACAAATGACAAAACCATGATCGGTTATGAACCTGTAACGAGGAAATGCCTACACTACTTACTACTGCTGCACTATTATTCTAACATTTAGCTAAAACATTGATGATAGTGACGCGAAAACTACACCAGTATTTTTTTTTTCCTAAAAAGCAAAATGGGAATAAAAAAGTGTCATGCAATTAGGAACACGTGGTCACACAAAATCAAAACTGAAGAAAACAAATATCGCAGACGAATAAGGGCAGGTTGTCAGGTATAATGTGAGTTCCATAGAAGGTTGATATTTGTGTCTTCCGGAAATGATGACTACTGGACATTATTGTTATCCGATTTTTTTTTTCACGCTACAATCAAAGCGAAATATATAACTGATATCAGGCTGACATCAGTGTTCTTCCCGAATGGACAAATGATGGAATGCCCTTTGGTAAATAGTAATTCAATATTTGAATTAGTCTGGGATATGTGTCGATATGGAATCGTCCACTTTGTTGTGGACGTCAAATCTGCCACCATATCTCTTAATAGATGCTTCAGAATTCATATTAACGTCAAGAAGATTATTTCTAGCCATCAGATAAACTGGACTTTTATTTTGAGCAAGAAATATTACCCAATTTGAACAATGGCAATTTTGGCAATGCTTGTAGACGTGGTGCTTATCCAGGATATCCTAGTCATTGGGGGGGAAATCCCCTCTGAAACAAGTTCGGTGTGGATGAGACTGGAGCAATTTATTTAACTTATCAGGAAAAGAGATGATGTCCCTTCAGAAATCAATTCCATGACTTTTCCATTTTTTTTTTTAAATTCTAAACATCCTGACAAGTTGAAATTTCAAAAATATGACAATATGCCAATCAACGTATTGTCTCGTTGCACAAAGAAATACAATGTTCAGCTTAAACAAATTGTTTTAGAACAAAATTTACAATGTTCAGAAAATGCCATGCATCACAATTTGGTAAATTCAACTTGGGATGACACAGACGGCTATTAAAACAGATGTGAAATTTTAATTTAAATAAAATAAGGATAAAAGGGAATCCCCATTAATACCGTTTGTGCCATCTCTTGACTTTAGGGATAGCTACTAAATGGCCATGGGAAAGCAAATGTAACATTTTGAATTTCCCAGACAATTTAAAAATTAATCACTTTTCCCTTACTATTTCGTCTGTATTACAATGTACATTTGTTTTTCAAATCTGGTGAAGTTTAATGATATCTAAATTACAAATTGCGAATGTTAACTTTACAAAAATATAATTTTCTCTGCATGTTCCAAAACAATTTTGTTAAATTTAAAAATTTGAAACTAATGAAATGGCCATGATGTTCCAAAGTTAACCATGAATATATCTTCTCAAAGGCATAAATCAAGCGCCCCTGCTACCAGAATTGCAAATAATGAGTAAATATTATGTAAGTATGTTAGAAAATTAGGTAATTAGAGAGGTTAGAGCCACCATCTAGGGATAACCAAAAAGCGTAATATAAAATGGGACAATTTTAAATTTATTTAATTTTTACAAAAATCCTTTTCATAATATTTATAACGAATAAATTAAATTTTTTTTTAAATTTAATGAATACTCATAAAATTTCTTGGAAAGGATGGCTAGATAACTGCACCACGTCTATTATATAAGCTTAAAATAACGGGAACAACCTTCAACATTTGGGTAAATGTTCTTTGATCATAATGCATAATTTTATCTTTTGATATTTTTTTTTTCTACAAATGGTGCAAAATGACGTTAACGTTACTGTCAAGTACACACTCTCAATAAAGTAGACAAGATGCATTTCCAAAATATTAAATGAAACATAGTCCTACTTTGTGCTGGTGATATCTGACGAAATCTTGAGGTGATCCTAATATAAATCGATTTGAAAATATGACTTCATAAATAGATTGCAATAATACCGGGGAAAAATAGATATATATATATATGTGGGTTCAGTGCTATTTCGACAAAGGTTTGTATTCGGTGCCAGCAGTTTTTGTACCTCAAAGAGTAAGTTAAGTTGTAAATAAGTGTTACCAAAAAATTTGCATGCGTGTTAGTGAAACAACCAAAGCAAATGTGAAACTTAAACACACCATAAGCAGTAGAAAATGTTAGGCAGAAAAATGTCAAAAACCAACAGCGACGACATTGAGAGGTAGGACTGCCCAGCAATGAAGCAACATGTTAAAAAATGGCGCGTGTTGATATACAAGAGCGAGTTTAAGGATGGAGACGATTTAGTGGAACCACATATTAATTGTTTACCTTGCCTTGAATCCTTCACTTATGGTGGCGTTTGAGAAGAAAGAACATGGTGGCCAAGTGAGATGGAGCAGAAAAAATTAAAAGACATTACAAAAAAATGAAACAAAACTGTGTGTTCTAACAGGTTAAGGGTGAGGCATACAAAATACAACAAAACAAAAACTAAGAAAGCTAGCTTCCTCGTAACACCAAATTAGTTAACAAAAATATATATATACAAATTAAGAAAAAGAAATAGACAAGGGACAAATGCTACTAGTGCTAGTTACATACAACGTACAAAACAAAAAAAAAGTAATCGTAACAAGACTTTAAAAAAGTGCAACGAGATGCCAAGTATAATGGAGTCCTGAGTACTCTTGTAGCAGTCTGCAGGATGGCATAATGCAAAACTAGCTAGAATTATCTAAACATGTCAACTTCGTTTTGTCTCGTAATCTATGTTTATATATCAAGGTCCACCAATTAAGCATTTTCCCCTCAATGCCCTTTTCAGTGGATAAACAATGGTGAAGACGGCGCCACAGTTGAAAATCCAGCTTTACATAGAATTATTTGTGCCGCGAATTCCTGTACAATGTTTTCAGTTTCACAAGTCCTCAGGTATCCGGGAAATAACATCTTTGAACAAAACTACCTGTAGAAGATTGTAGCCTGATGTGCAATCACAGAGAGATGACAGCTTCGTCCTTACTGAATGCTTCATTGGACCCAATCAATGGATTGGTGGATGATGCTAACACATTCAGTGAGTTGGCATACTCTGACAACGAATGCAAATTGACAAAATTAAACACCCAGTTACACTCACCTTGCATCGTTTTGGATTTCTTTGCCTTCAATATCCAACCACCGTAGTCCTTCCAGCAGAGTCACATCTTCCACTTTAGGTTGACAAAATAAAACAGCGTTGGAATTCAGAGCGGTGTCTTTTACTTTCATGTTGGGTGAAATTTCCAAGGAAGGTATGGTTTCAGCCATCACCGAGACTGGAAAATAAGAGAACAAAAGATAACATTATAGCGACGAAATAATGCATCTGTGAAGCATATAACAACCAGATCAAAAGATGAAATTAAAACCATACAAAAATTGAGGTGAGCCTATAATATCACGTTATAACGGATAAAAAAATACATGAAAACTCCAAATTTACGGTGTTACAGCAGCGAAATATATATATGTAATCATCAAATTTGACTTAAATTTAATGAAAAATACGAAAAAATAAGTAAATCAATTTGTAATTACATGTATATACACTTAGAAAATGGGGAGGAAATTTCAGAAAATCGTTATAATGAAAGGACATTTTTCGTTGTAAATGGGATAGCCATGTCCGGATTATCGTTATATCCGACATCGTAGTATCCTAACAAAATTACTGTACGTAAGATTACAGACCAACCGAATACATTGCTTGAAATCATTATAACCGGAATATCGCTATATCCAGCATCGATATAAGCGAATATTTCACTGCACACAATATGCCTAAAAACCTCTTCAAGGAAGTCATTTGCAAAGCACTATAAATCAAGTACATTACTAAAACTTTGCCTTCAATAACACAGACTTTTAGAAAATAAAGCAAATTGCATAGTTTTTTTTAAACAAACTAATGTTAAACATTAAAACGATAGCAAAAGTATTCGATATGCTATTTATGGATGGTCATGGATTATTCATGGGTATGTTCTAAGGTTTTTGTATTGTTATTATAGATGTAAAAAGCCATTTAGTAGAACCACAATCATTAAAAAAAAAACATTGGATGAAACTTTCTAGAGATTTCATTCGCATGCTAATGAATAAGCTTATAAGCTAACGACTCAATTTAGCCATTAAGCAGCTAACTGGTCGTTTGGCGGTTATCCAAGACATGAAATTCACTGGTTGTTATCACGAACTAGATTTTGCTAACATGTCGTTAAGTTTATCTATAAAAAAGACTTAAGTAGACAATGCTTATGCATTTTACATATACTGTACACAAATAATTCCATCTATTTCTGTAGTGTTATTTATTTGTACAAAATCCCCAGCAATTCTTTGCAACGCCAAATGGGTTGCAGTAAGCATTTTCTAAAAATATGCTAATGCAGGCTCGTAAGTGTTGATATGAGTAAATTCAAATTAGCAAGATTTACTTTTATTGCAAGTGAAATACTTTTATACTGATGGAAGGAATACATTTTCAATGTACATGTATATTTTCAATATGCAGGTATGGAAAAAAATGTTTAGGCAGGAGTGACATAACGCTTTCAAAACCGAAAATCTTGGAAAGTCGTATAGTTGAATTACATGAGAGAAAAAAATATATACAAACATTGAAAAAATGACAGGAATCTTGCGAAAAAGACTTCCCAGATAGGATAGCTTCATTTTCCGTTGCCTTTTAATGGTATTTTTTTTTTCCATTTCCAAAAATGTCAAGCTCAGTTCAGCGTGATGGAAATATGACAGGCAATCGTCCCAGCGCCTTTAACAGGGTGAAAATGATGCAAACTATTTCATATCATGGCCCTCTTTAGATGGTGACAGATGAAGATAAAATGAAGAGAAATCCATATACGGTGTCTAAGAAAAGCATAAATTAAATCCCGAAGGAGCGACGGATATGATGAAAAAAAAAAAAAAAAAAAAGCGAACAGAAGAAGCGAGGATGGTGAAATTCTTTCATCAGAGTGCAATCAACAGCGGGGAATCTTAAGAAACTTATCGAGCTTGCTTTCATCTCCTTACCCCATGACACCCCCTGATGCCCAAGTTAAATCTGCACAGCATTACAGAGTTAAAGACTTCATCTAAACTCAAGATGACATCTTTCAACAAGATTATCAACGTGCACAAATTCTAAGAAAAGTGTTTCTATCAATTTTTACGATTATGCTTTCGCATGTCCACACCTATACTACTAGGCAGACTAACAAGCCAGTGGCTGTCTGGCCACTCTTGAAACAAGACGGAACCCCCATAAACCAAGTCACTTAACGCCAACTTGTTCAATGAGAAAGGTGGGTTTTTGACATCGACCAGGTCCTCTCTTTTCGCCTGCCAAAAATCTAGTGTAAAAAAATTTCAAAATCTGCACAGCTCAAAGCTTTATAGCTCGGCACTAATCTGCTCTTAGACAATATTGCTAGAAAAAAAAAATCCAGCAATAATTTCTATAGCCAGCAAACACCGCCTCGCGAATTTCCAGGAAGATAAGGCTTCTTAGAAGGTGAAATTTATAGCTAAGAAAACTTGGACATTATTTTCCCTGACATTGTGCATGACGAGGTGGGCAATGAACTTTCGAATTCTGTAATAAAAGGTCCTTGGATTTTTCTTAGGCCTAACCGAATTGGTGACATCAAAATCTTATCAAGAAATTAAGCAGATGATTTTACCAATTAAAAGTAGCTGGAAATTTACAACATCTTATTTAAAACTACTCAAGGGGTTATTAAATGCACTAGATTAGAATAGCCCTAAAAGCAACTAAAAGCTTTTCAACAACATAAACAACAGTTAGTTGTATTTGATGGGTTTGGTGAATCTCATGGCCTTCGGGCAATTTTGAATGTTTTAATTTGATGCAGTTTTATTTTAAAACAAGACTTCTCCATTTAGCACTTAAAAACTCGTATCATATGCCAATCGATACATTAAACCAGTAATTCTTCAGAATCTACTGACTGTACTGCACAGTGTCATTTTGCTAAGCAGCCCACTCAAGCTGCTGAAATGAAATAAATATAATCGACCAATTTCCGAAAAAGGATTAATATAAGAAAAGCAAAAATGCTGTTTCCTAACATTCCTTTATAAATTGCGAATGGACCATGTTAGAGAAATTTCACCATGCATGGTCTTCTATAGATGAAAACGGCGAAAGTAATTAAAGAGAAAGCTGGAACAATAATTATTGATAAGTAATTAGCAAGCCTGCTAATGTTCAAAACCTAGGCGAATTCTAGCTTGCATGAGAATCTTCGAAATTTTATGGGATTAATACGCGTGTTTACAGCTGTATCCACATTACATAATGACCACCAACGACCGAGTAAATCCCTGTTATGTTCAAATTAATGCACTTCGTTTTGAACATCCGACTGCATATCCTCTTTTATTTAATTCAGGAATGCTAATTTCGGTAGGATTTGCGCAATTGAATATTTCCAAAAATTAAAAGCTTACAAATTAAGCGATCCGAAAGTGTCCGCGCTACATAAGCTCGTATATCCATTAAATATTCAACAATTTAATGTTTATACTAGACGCAGAAATACGCCGTATGAAACGCACGCTTCATAAATCATATGATTTAACATGACTGACAGCTAAATCATGTAAATATTTATGCCTTTAAAAGGGGTGGACAAAATAATATAAACCCTTGATAAAGCTTGTGCACATTAGTTTATTAATATGGTGTTGCACCATGTTTGCTTTTATTAGTTGTGCTCACGATGCGATTCCCATAACCATTTTTAGCCAAATTCGGCCAAGTTCGTAGTGACGGAGGCTTAGAGGAGCCAATTTCCTGCTTGACCAACATAATTACACAACATGTCTGCATGCCCATCGTATATTACATGTGAAATTAAAGTTAATACATGCAGGTGAAGCGCCATCTTAGCCTGGCTAAGTTTCCCCACCTTGAGAGTGCTTATCTTGATTTTACAATGGATTCATACACGATTTTTAAGCCTTTAATCCTTTTGAATGCAAAGTAACCTTGTTCCTTAAATTATAATTTCCTAAACAGTAATTAGTAAGGGAAAGATTAAAAGTTTTCGTGAAAAAATAAAAATGCAAACATTCTCTCCATTAAAAGCTCAAAATATTGATCCCATAAATAAATGCATATTATGTATATGACAGAGCTTTAATGCACTAGCTAACTGGGACACCTACGAGCTCGTATCGTTTTTATTTAACATTTTTTGCAATTGCATAAAAATATTTTTTTGCGATATAGAACAGATTAAGCACACAAAGTCAAATAATTTTTCATATGAACACATTTGATTAACATTTTCTACTTTGAGTGTGCATACACAAAGTGCGGTGTCGTAGAAAAAAAAAATATAAGAATGAGATTATAATAATGCTATAAATAATAATAAATTGTAACTATAGTGAGACTGAAATATACAATTAGACCCCAATATCAAATTAATTTTATTATATTTATGTGGCCAATATCAAAGGGATTTTATTGTACTATGGCATAATAAGATCGACAAGATTTATACTTTTCACTTAGAATATTACAATGAGATGTCCTATAATCAAAAATGAGATTTTTCACAATATAGAAATGTAACTAAACTCTAACATGATTATACATTGCTTTTCTACAGCATTTCTTCAACACATCTTCAACGCAAGCATGAAAAGCTGTTGATAATGCTTTTTTTCATTGTTTAAAACCATGCATTATATAACTGCATTATTTGGTAGTGACGCAAACGTAGAATCAATAGACCAAAAGCTAAGATTTCAACCAAATGGTTGACAGGCAACATCTGCTAGAGAACATACAAAAAAGTCAATTTCAGACAAGACAAAAATAACGATCATACTCGATTATCTCTAGCTATATCTATTACGCCAAACCGCTATGAAATCATCAAAATTGAATTTAATTTCTATTCGTATGTTCACGTTCAAAGTTTTCAAAAACGAAATCTGCCAAGCAGAAAAGAAGCTTGAAATGGCAAAAGGCAACACCGATTCCTTGTGTATTAATGAATTATGTATTTTGGACGCTCGCTCGAACAAATCTAATTTCCATTCCTTATCCAATCTTATAGAGTACATTAAAATTTTTCTCCATCCAGCCATCATCGCACGTATTCAGTACAGTTTGCTTTAGCACATTTCCAGCGTAATATATTACATACTTCAAGATTTGTCTGAAGTTTTTAAACAATTTATTGACCATGAAATACCTTCGCCTATAGAGAGTTATTTATTTGATGGTGAAAATAAAAAAAAAGAGACGAAATGCTTCTCCTCATGCACGCATGCAGTTTGGTCATTGTGCTCTTGTGCAGTTGGCTCACATCAGTTCTATACAGAAAGAATACAAAAATGCAACAGCAAACCAATCGGCAGTTATAGCAATGCATGCAGTCGAGAAAGCCCAATGGATATCAATTCAATGAAGATTTATTCCAACTTTTTCTTGGAAAATACGTTTAGGGACTAAAATACGCCATTTGATGCGTCAGCACAAAGGAACCACGCAGCACTCAAATTCTGTCCAAAGAAATGGGTGGAGAGAAGAAAAAAAAAAGATCAGTATTGAAAGAGCGCCTCCTTGGCCATCAATCAATACTCAATCTTTCATATAAAGCCATAACTACAGTATTTTGGTGATCCGACCATTCGTTCTTTCCACATAAGAAAATCTAGCATTACACATATTGCTTATAGGAAATATAGATTATATTCGAAACGTTGACTAACATCGCCGATCAAAATTGGATCCATGCATTTTTTTCTATCGCAGCATCATATTATTGGACGAGCACAGAAGGGCTCATCATCTTCCAGTTAGTAAATATAGACTTCAGATGTTTGATGGCCCTCCACAGAGGAAAAAAAAATGCAAAGTACTCCCCAGATAGACACCATTGCTGGAAGAGATCAAGCAGGAGGGAAATAGATACCCTAATGGTGACGGATGAAAAACTTCATTTTACCAGTATAGAAACACGAGAAAGGTGGATAACAATTTTTATTTGTCATTTATTCAGCAAAACTGGAAAATAATAGAATGATATCACTGCAGCACATGGATAGTTTTAAACAAGCAATGTCCTTAAACAGTGTGTGAAGTGGGACAAGAAGGATGCTATATACAGTAAAACCTGGTAAAGTGACCATCACTGCATATAGCGACCACTTTTCCTAAGTTACATGTAGTTTTAGTGCATACATGTAAAGTTTCTTTCAAAAAAAAAATATCAGTATAATGACCACCTTTGGGTGGTCACCTTTAGCAGGTTACACTATAATTTCATGTTAGCAGTAATTTCTATTGGTTCTTGACGTCACTAGCTGGACAGAAGATTGCAATCAGTTTGGTCAATTACGCTGGATATTGGTTATTGGAATTAAAAATTTCTATAGCAAATCATTGAAATTTTTAGAGATTTCATTAATACATGTATATATCTTATATGCAGTGAAGACATTGAAAATTGTGCTAAAATGCTACTGGATCAATTATAGTCAATTATAATCGAATGCTTTTTAGGCGAACATATTTTTTGACAAAATATGTACACAGTAACACTGGAAAATGTATTTTTTTAGTGATTAAGATTAGTAATTTAAAATTAATGAATTGATTATAACAATTCACTGATTTTCAATGATTTTAATGTAACTGATGTGCAGACATTAGTGAAGGAATTTAATTCCAAAATGAAAAATCTATTACGTACGGTCTCATAAAGAAAACTATTAGAATAGTGAAATTAGAACATGCCAATGATCGACTTTAATATCTAAGACGAGAAATGGGGCAAAAATGTGACCCGTTACTCCATTACTTATCAAAGAAATACATGGAATGGAATTCTAAAGCACAAGTCTCTAAATAAAACAACATTTTGGGAAATCCCGGTTTAATAAAAACATAATGAACAGGATTTATAATTGACAGTTGTAAAACAATAGAATGTTTTACAATCTAATAAGTAATAGTGTCTTATTGAGAATTTTCACTATAGGAAAGCTATTTTATTGGGAAAAAATAGACAACTGCCAACTAGATTCCCCGAAGACAGCATTTTAATGAAGAGGGTACCTAAATTCTAATCATCTATTTGGCAATATGCCCTATTCAAGACATTAGTTGAGAAATACAATCCTGTAACACCTTATTTAGTGAATTGTCACAGTATTATAGAGCGCACTATGGAAGAAAACTAAGCATGGCTAACCATCTCTTTATTTCAAATAAACTGAGTTTTATGCAATGTAAATCAGTTAGATACTTGGAATTATTCTAAGCTAACTGTGTTCCATACATGTAAAACAATCGTTTTGGACAGAAAACATGCATGCTAATACATAACATGTAACGGATTTGGCTAGAACCTTCTGGCGAAAATTTCCAGCAGCGAAAACAAAAACCGATATATACATGAGGCATACCATAGGACTTGCATGCCTCAATATGTGCATTGATTATTCATAAATATGCATGAGGCTGGCTATATACATAAGCCAATGTTCCTCGGGAAAAAAAAAAGAAAAGCCGTATAGACAATACTTGTCATTGGTGTTTATTCCCATGAAACCCACACTTTTTCCATGCGAATTTTAGCATCCTTATACGCACTGATGTGTATAGATCATTTGTGAATGGCTTTGTGCCTGCATACCAAATGGTCTATGAATGTAATGTGGATGGAAAAAAAAAAAACGTAAGATAGTTGCAATATAAAAGTGAATGAGCATTCTGTTACACCGAGAGTAATAAATTTTGAACTTCGCTTTTCCTACAAATGGGACAATGGAGGGCAAATCATTTGTCAAAAAAGTAAATTCGTTGAATAAACTATACCGAAATAAGCACTAGGGATGAGCACGAAGCTGGATTGCCACAACAGACAGCTTAATTCCTGTGCAAAAAAATCCATTTCAAATAGGTGAATAAGGTAGCGAGAGAAGAGGAAAAAAAAGAGGTTCTGAGCATCTATTTACAAAATATTGCTTATATTTTCCTTTGTGGTACTTTGACATTTGCCGTCAATTGAAGGAAGCTTAGCCAGAATCTACTTGTCAAAATTGTCCATTTTTTTCACGATTTTTCTATTATACAAGGGAAAAAATAAGTGCATGGAATATCCTATGGATCATTACGAGGTTTTTTTTTAGGATTTTTTCTCATATTCAAAAATAGAAGATGCTATATGCTATTGCACACGTTGGCATTTAATCACTAAGACTACGGAGACGCAGGTTGCTGGGCTTTTATATTAAGATATGAATTGCTCTCTAATAAAGCAAGGGAACAAAAAGGTTTTCTGTACGTTCAGATTTTTCATGAAAAAAACTGCCAACTCATCGGTATTAACATTAATAAATTCTATACACGCAAAATTAAAAGAAGATGAATGGGGGAAAGAACGAAATAAAAAAACGCAAAAACATGCGCTGGCAACTCATCCGTGCATATTAAAGGCAGAAAAATTGAAAACAAACACTCCCTCATTATATTTTCCAATTAAAAAAATTCGTATATCACTTTCCACCTTTTGAATGGGTTTTGAAAATTAGCACTACATGGTCAAGTTTAGTATAGGTATGAGGTGAGAAAGTGCAATTTTAAAAGCAAATTCAATCAAGTTAACCGTAAAAAGTGCAAATGAATCTTTCACAAATGTTTTAAGGATGCAAATTACACAAATTGAGCTTTTAAAGCAGCAAAACATTTGAATTACAAAATTGCTCTAAGATTTCAAAATAGGAAATTCTGTGTCAACAGCATGTCTTTCTCTGTGTAGTGACCACCTGTATACAGTGACCAATTTTAAAAATTTATCGAGTGGTCACTTTTAGCAAATTTTACTACATGGTGATGTTATTTCGTAAACATTTCAATATTTTCAAATTAGAATTTCGTTCTCTGTATAGTGACCAATTTTGAAAAATTATTTGGTGGTCACTTTAAGCAAGCATTACTGTATGGTGATCTTATATCGTATACATCCAAATAACTTTAAAAAACAACAATTGCATACATTTAAAAAACATTTTAAAAAACAAATTAAAAAAATATATTCTTAAAAAACAGTTAATCTGCATTAAAAAACGCCTATAAAAAGGTATTTCATAAGTATGCTCAAAGTTCAAAGGTATAATTTTCTCGTACTAGTATTTTATCCTCGTTTGTAATTTGGCATGGTCACATCATTTATCTTCGCTAAAATCCAACGAGGTCAGGCATTTTATCCTCTTTCACATTTGGCAAGGTCACATCATTTATCTTCGCTTAAATCCAACGAGGTCAGGCATTTTATCCTCTTTCACATTTGGCAAGGTAACGAAATTTATTAACTTGGCATACCACTTGGTTAAGCATTTATACCAGTATTGTTGTTATATTGGATCCCAATAAAGCATTGCCATTATATACTGGTTTAGAATTACCATTACAGTTATTATAATGGATACGAGTAAACCATTGCCATTATATAATGGTTTTCATTAACTCTATCATATTGTAGAGATTGCCAGTTTAAAGCACTATATGGTAGTTTTGGGGTATTACTGGTGTTAGTACTGGAACCAGTACTCACCAATTAGATTTTTAATGGAACCAGTATTTACCAGTAAGATTTTTAATGGTACCATTATAATTTTTATACTGGGCGATACTATTTTTTCCAATAGGGACCGTAGTTCGAAATGTGTAAATATTTTAACTGCTAACAACATTTCACCTCAGCAAATATTAATTTTAAAATCAAAACGTCACCCTCCATATTGGGATTCCTCTAGACAACATTAATTAAATATTAGACATGTATACAAACATTTGAGCGTTATATGGTGCGCCAACATGGTCTAACAGGAAATTTCATTTCTCAATTTTCTTTTTACAGAATCACGATAACAAGTCTTTTCAGTTCAGAAAATCAGCATGAAATAATACAGTACACATTCAACCAGACACACACAAAAATTGCACAAGGGATAATTGTATACGAAGTCATGTATTTGTTCCAAATAAATCATCATCTCTCCTTAGCAAACTGCAAGAAAACTCTTAAAAGTAATAACTATTGATAGTCCAACCCCGTTGAAATTTCCTGCGAAGGAATGGGAAATTCTTCCCTGCTGGCATTTTGCCAAGGATTTTCCGGCCCTAAACCTCCCTTTTCTGACTTACGGAGTGCCATTATCGGCCAACCGCGACGGATTATTGTGCGGAGGATCCGAATGGCAGCACGATGCTATTATTCGGACGACATTTTGAATACAAACGCAATTATTCCCTGCTTAATCGAGGTATATAAAACGGGGGAAGTATTAGGACCATATTGCGAGACCTTTCACCCTGGGCGGTCACCAAACGCTTTTGGTCAATCGTTAAAGCCTGTTGGACATTGGGCTTCAATCGGACGTTGCTTCAGCAGTTTACTGCCAACAACCTACGGGTGGCCAACATGTTTCCAATCGATAGAGAACGTTGAATGCCATCATTCAACGCACATTATGAACCTGCTAAATATTTCGCACTGGTCAGTTGAGGGAATTCAGAAATGTCTAAGTAATCTGACAGATAAACGCAATCAAACGTCATTCCTCAGTGTTGATTTACTCGATATGGCACTTAAATGATTTTTCCATATATCTCACATTCCGCATTTTCAATTGGTAGTAGCATCAAGTAGCCCAAGTTCCTAAAGTAATGTGTCAGTGTATTTACAGATGGATTTTTCCACGATAACTTCCTGTGCAATGGATAAAGTCCGCGTTACAAAACAGCGCATGCGCGAGTAGGTAGCGCCACGTAGTGACAAATAAAAAATGAAAACTTGTAGGGGAGAGGAGGTCGCAGTATCAAGCAATGAAGATGGTTTCGAATTAATTCTTCATTAATATTTCAAAAGTTACTATTACAAAATTTTGAAAAAATTCACGAAATTATTTCGTATATTACTCTTAAACCTCCCAAAGTTTCATTTTGGTATCATGATTAGATCGCTAGATATTATTATTTAGAGGTTTATTTCTAATTCGGTTCTGTGTTAAAATCGTATTTCTATCCCCTAGAAAAATTGCAACTTACTACCACAAGGTGGCGCTTAACGTAACGCGGACCTTGTCCATTGTCATATGCAGCTAGGGTTTGTACAGGTTTTCAAGTTAACATAGTAAGGACTTTTTAAGGACTTTTCAAGGGTAATGTAAAAAAATGTAGAGAACATTTGAGGAATGGTAATGATGTCCATAGAAGATGTCCAGAAGATGATTTACGGAAATTAACATACAAAACAAGTTGTACGCTTTATAAACTGCTGTGCAAAATTAATACATCACCTATAAAGCCTCAAATAACTTTTAGAAAACCAACTTTAGTGAGTCCTATCGATGATAATTATCTTGTTTGAGGTATCAAGAATAGGTACTTTGTCAGAAGAAGACTGGAGCCAGCATGCAATTGCAAAAAGGCGAACTGACTGTACTTTCATTGAAAAAAGTACGATCTATCCGATTTTTTACGAGTAATAACGATTTATACACTTTCGATGACCACCAAGACCAGTAACGAGAATAGCAATGGCAAGGAAAACGCTGTATTTCTGTCACTTCACGCCAGCAAAAGTAATAAGGCGACACGAAGTACATTGTCAAACGACAGATTTTACACCTCCAAATGTTCCAGTTGCGAACGTGTCATCAGTTACAATGTGAATGGGACCAAGTTCAGTGATCCACTATAGATGGTGTTCATGGTGGCGGAAAATTGCACAAAATAAGTATTGAGGGAGATATGCAGTATGCAAAACCACTTTCAACCCTACTCGGTTATCCTCTTATAATCTTGTGCTCCAGCCTGAAATTCAAAGAAAATGCGCGAGCATGAATGAAACATTAAACTCTATTTCATTATAATAATTTGGCGATGAAATCTTCTCAAACAGCCGCTGGAGAAGAACTTTTTTAAGTATAGAACGCCAAGGTGCTTGACTAAAGACCCTCCATCCTAATCACATGAAATAAAGCCTTGCTCAAGAAAATCCTCTTTTAGCTTATAATGAAGATTGTCTTATTTTAAATTCCAGAATCCTACGTGAAGCTTGGGGGAAAAAATCGATATAAACCAATATTAAATAACTTCAATCTAATTATAGAGTATTACAGTTTACGTTGCGGTGTACCACTTAAATGGTGTATAGACCACAGACATTTTATTAATAATTTACAAGACTGTTATATACAGGTAGATATTAGAAGCGGTTTGAAATACGCATTTTTTGGTGATATTGCTTCTAAATTTCTAATTTGCATATTGTATGTAATCAATGTACTATTTTTTTCAAACTTCCCTGACATATGTTAAAAAGAAATCACTTATCTGACTACTCCATGTTTCAAAGTTTGTTAGACCTCTGACACATTGGCTACAGTACACATTAGATGTGCTCATAATTGAAAACCTAACGCATTTTTAGCCAAATTCGGCTAAGTTAGTAGTGACGGAGGCTGAAAGGAGCTAATTTCTTGTTTGACCGACACAACACAACCCAGCATGACTGCCAGCCCATCATTACATGGGAAATATAAGCTAATAGATAAAGCGTCATTATAGCATAATCATTGGCGCCAAAATACAGAATATATCACAAGCTCTGCCAGCCCACTCGAGCCTCCGTCAACTAAAAAAAAAAACTTAACTTAGCGTGGCTAATTTTCCCCAATGTTAGAGTACCTATTTTATTTAAATTTGAAATAGTTTTTTTCACATTGAACAAATTTATGCTAGACAAAAGTTCGAATTTTCTGTATAATACCTAATGTATATAGCTATATAGCAAATACATTTTTTTGATAACATGTTTTGCATTACTCATGCACATCACACCAGTAATTTGAAAATTCAAGATTATTGCTTTAGACCATCTCTTCATATAATCAATAGCAATTTTTATCATTCCCAAGGTTTTAGCTTACAAATGGAACCCACATGCATTAAATCACGCCTGTTTGCGTGCCAAGGTAGATATTGGGGGAATATATTTTTCAAGACGTGTAATTGTCTAGGGA
>JAQGCC010002467.1:0-18319 GCA_034698905.1 Xestoiulus laeticollis | reverse complement strand
CCCCCCCCCCCCCCCCCCCCCCCCCCCTCAAATATAACGTCACAAAGCTCTGACCCTTCGAATATTTGATTTTTGTCAATGTAGTCTGTATGTATAGTGTGACGATGTACTCTGATATTGTAGGGGAAAACATATGTATTATCTCCATAAAAAGGAGGCAATGAAAAACTGAATTTAGCAAAAATATTTCGTTCAAACTTATTAAGGTAGCGCATTTTGAGGTTTTTTATGTATACCCTATACATGTAGTCACATTTCTTAAATCACCCCCTTCCCCTTGTCATAGAACGTCACAAATATGATCCCTCCCCCTATATAGTGTGTGACGTCATTAATGGATGACCCCCAAGATTGATGCAAGTCGTTAATTGCGTTTTTGTGACGCTAGATGGCGCGACTACGAAAGTGTAAGATTGTCGGACGGACAGAGATTGCAGCTTTTATTATAGTTAGGATATTGGAAAAATAGAAATTAATGAGGAAAGGGAATTTTTTGAGTTGTAAAGAACATGTTGGATTTGTATTTTCATAAAAAATATTATTAAGTTACATTTTGAAACTGCAACGTGCATCAATAAAACAGCTAATTTTTATTCCCTGTGATTCTATCATGTACTAAGACGATATAAGAATTCGAATTTTCAAATTATTTATTAATATTAGGTAATGAATCCCAAGTGCCACCTGCTGTTGGTATTTCAATGAAGCGCCGTCATCATATACAGTATAGGCTATTATAACCACTGAACACGTGATGTAGGTTATTTGAAGCGCCGTTACATTGAAATATAGAACCAAAGTTTAAAAATATCTACATGTATATATCCACTGAAATGATCGCTTAGGTGCACATTCGAATGAATTTCAAACAATTTGTCCTCTTTTATTTCGTTGATCATAGTAAGCCTAAACACTATTCATGACTAGGGCTATTGTTTTAATTTTCAATTTAAAATTGTAACCCTGTGGTCATTTACTAATTACTTAAAGCTAGGCACGATACAAGGCAACTAATTTTCAGACGAATTTTAGGCGTGTCCAAAAAATAACTTTAAAGCTGCAAGCATGCATGCCAATTTCGTGAACTATATTACTTGAATAACAAAAGTCGAATATAAGTGTTCATTTTCATAAACATAATTGATTACAAGCGTGTCCGAGATATCACACGTTTAAATTCCCGGTAATTCGGCAATAATTGCCTCGTGTGAACCCATCATTAGGCGTCGCAAAATAAACCCAATAAACAAAACACTTTGGGTGCGTTTCAATGCGTGCCACAAGGACGACCACATGTTATGGGTAAACACGCCATGCGAACACCATATGTTCATGTTTGACTGATATATTTGTATTCTAATCGCCTTTTAATTTGGATACCTATGTCTGCAGTCCTCTCATTGATATACATGTAGTCTTAAGAGGCTCGGAGCCACGGAAGGATTGGTGCATCACTTCAATTTGGAGGTGGCCAAGGGCAACCTGATTCTGAATACTTAATTAAGGTAGCATCCAATTGTGTTTAGGATTATTCCATATAGATCACCACGATAGACTCAGTTGCATATACGAATGGATGAATTTGTATAGTTGCTCAAGGAAGTTGGCACGGCATATGTTGCTACAAACCTCCCGGCTGCTTTGTTTTGGTTTCTAAATTAGTTCATGGACGATTTAAGTGAATTTTGGTTTGCAAATTAAATAGACGAAAGTTAAGACCTCCAGTGATGCAGTTTCTCAAACGTCAATTTAGATAGCCAACAGCTATAGGCCTATGCTCGCGTGCAATGAATCCAAAATTGGCTGGAGATGTTTGAAAATGGCTTGCAAACAAACAGTTGCAGTGCTTTTTAATATTGAAGGCCTGCTCTAGTTTAAAACTTCGTTGGGTTGATATATATTGATTTTAAATTGAATATCAATGACATCCGCGTTTGATTTTTGATTTGAAGTTGTCTCGTATTGCTCTCATCCATATTTAATCTACGAAATGTTTCAGGGTAACGAATACATTATTTATATTGAATAACCGTCTTAGCAAAACTATGTCCTACTTTTTAATTTGTGTGTGGGCCCTAAATAAGATTAGGTCAGCAGCATAGTTCATCATGCCAGTGGGCTTACTTGAGTCATTTTTGACTTGTAAAAAGAGATAAATTACACATGGCCTTTACCTTGTTGTATTTTAATGCCTCAAATTTAGGTTATCTAATTACATTTGTTAACTTTGATGGATGTGCCCCACTAACTCTGGCCTGCACATTGTTGTCTAGCTAGGTTAAGTCTACAATGGTGGAGGAATATACAAGTTTCTTGGATAGACACCTAAGAATATTTGATAAGGGCGGTGCCCAACTTGATCTTGTTGTCAGTCATTGGAGAGAGACCTTATGAGATTGCTCATCTTTAATCAATAGTGTGCTCTTACGAGAAAAAAAGAAATAGATGGCAGGTAACAGATGAGCGGTTGAACCAGAAGTTACCATGAACCCATCTGCAAAGATCAAGAGATGTACATGTATGAAAACTACGGTGTGCATAGTCTGCTCAACTGCATGCTATTATTCATTAGAGAGGGTTTTCCAGCATGCAGTTTGCGGGTAACCTGTTTAATCACTCACTTACTGGACCTTGTCTGAGTACCCTTGTTGCTTAAGACATCACACGTCCGCAACAAGACAACTCCACTCTCGCCATATATTGTTGAAATTTAACCTGGTAATGCAAAGGTCGCTCATAAATAGAAAGATCTGAACTAGACGAGGCCCTTCTTATTGATCGTTAATGCCTGGCTTGCATAATTTCATTTTCAGTCATGAACTGGAAATGCATAATAACAAGCATATGCCAAGGGGAATGTGTTGATAATCCCATTCTATTTGCTGTTCACTTTTTCTACGCATTTTAACCTTGCAAATATTAAATCGTATATAGCACAATATAATCTATGGATGTTTGCTATATAGCGTGGGTTAAAAATCACATTTGCCAAAGAGTGGAGACTAGAATCTTTATTTAATAAGAATATTTATGAGTACGTATCCATCGTCGATTAGTTATGCAAATGCCTTTCATATATATGCATTACCCAGGATGGAATATAATCAACTTATAATAGCAAACTCTGCTTTATAAAAGCTGTGATATGGGGAAATGGAAATGATTAACCGAGAACTGGAATCCGTGGCTCTGAAATACACTAAGTGGGAGAAGAGCCGTGCATAGATTTATACTTTTTACGTATTTTACTGATTCGAGTCAACATTTATTCTCCATTAATATTCCACGAGGCTGAGCCTAACATGGTGTGTGAATAAATTATGAATGCAGTTTCTATTGTAACGGCATGGCAAAGCGATGAAGTGAATTAAAAAAAAAATTGTTTTGGACTTGTGTAAAATGTGCAAGTTGGCAAAGAGTCTAGAGGAAATACCAATTCGCCTAAAACTTTCATCTGCTTATGTTTAATGCAAATTTTCGTTGAATGGGGAAATGATTTGGCGAAATTCAGACACGTTTCACACGATCGAAGAACTTAATTTCTAACATTGCCAACAGTGGACTAGACTGTAGTTAAACATCATTGGGACTCTTTGTCTATAGTTTAGTTAGATATATTGTGTTAATGTAATTAGTTGTTGTTAGATTTTGTGTGTATTATTTTAGTGTGATACATAGGCCTATAGACCTATACATACATAGTGTGCGACCTGTCACGTTTCAAACAATGGCACTGCTATGCATGCGAAAGAGTAGCCTACACTATTCATTTGAAATGAACAAATACATGTAGACCTACTGTAAATGCATGCAGTAAACTGTTTTTTCCAAATTTTTAATTGTTTTCTCTATAGTTGAACGTGTACCATATTGTTTCTGAAGTTTAATCTTGGTAAACTTTTAAGCTGTTCTAAGATCGATTGCTGATCGATTTATCAAAATTTGGAAACGTTTAAATCATTTTTAATCAACATAACTTTGAAAAGCTTCATGCATAGCAGTTCATGCAGCCATCAGAAATCAAACTGAAACTAGGACACTTTCAAAATTTACAAGCCTTGTACAGGTTGCACATGTTTCTCAGACATTCTCAAATCCTTCTTTCGAGCTTGTGCACGCTTAAGGTACTTACATGTTGGAGAATGATTACAGGAATGAGAATTATTCCTGAGTGATTCCTAAACATTCTGGAGTGAATTATCTGAAGCAAATACCTTGGTTTTAATGCGCTCGCACATAGTGGAGCTTGGAAATAAAGCATGGGAATGAATTCTTCAAATGGAGCATTCTGATTGGTTGGTCGCCATTCCTAGTTTTTTGGTCTGTATTTTTTTTCGTTGCTATTAATTGTGCAGACGACAAAAACGCTGCGTTTCAGGAATTCATTCCCGAAAAATCAAGCATGCTTGATTCCGAAAATAAATCTTTAATCATGCTTCATTCCTCGAAGTGATGCCCCATAATGTACGGGTGCATAGACGTCTAAGTATTTGCTTTCAGGAATCATTCTGGAATGATTCCCATTCCTGAAGTCATTCTCCAACATGTATACGTAGCCTATGCTGTAAGTCGTTAGCTCGATGCCTTCTTTGATCAAAACTTGTTCAATTTTTCTTACATCTACCTATTGGCCATATCATTGTGGACCGTTTTTTTTAGAAAATTATTCCTACCTTTTGATTCTTCTCTCGAGACCAATCCAGGATAAAATGGCAAAGCATTTACTTTTCATTGTGTAATATCGAGCCAGTGAAATACACGCGTCTATCATTGTATACCTTTGTCGTTTTTTTTTTCAATTTAAGGTTCGCATTCCCATGTCGATTTCAGTGAATGCGGTAATGGCCGATGATGTATATCCTGTAGGGGTGCTGTGGGAAAAGTCCTCTTTATAAATTCGGAATGCTGGATTTTGGCGTAATATGGGAATACTTTCTGTTTGCCAAGTAATTGAAATTGTTCCTTTATATATCAAATAGTTGGCCAATGTATATTCAAAGTAGCTTGACTTTGGAGATTGATGTTGCTGCTAGTTTCCCTGGGCATATTTCTTCTCTGCTTTTGAAATGTTTCTACTGCATTTTTCACTAGGCTAGGTTTTGAGCGGACCTGATGAATGACGTTTTGATTCAAATGTACGGATGTAAAGGATGTCCTCGAATGCAGAAGCGAGCTACTTTTTTGCCATATGCGCCCATACTTTATCATTTTCTATGCAATGCATTTCGGTGTTAATTCTACTGGAAAGATGTATTAGACTGAGTCGTGGAAAAAAAATTACTGGTTTATTGCATACTGCAGAATTGCGTTGACAAATCGAGGTCTATGCCTGCTTTATCCAGTTTCTGCTTGGCAAGGGCACTCTATAAATGATGATGACCAATATGGTTTAGCGTGTTGCACGAATGTGGATCTATATATAGCTTGCATTTTGGACAATTTATGACTTAACCACTAGATTGTTATTTATGTATATCGTGCAGTTACCATAGAGTTATAAATTGTGATATGGATTAGGTCCAATATGAGCCCTGCATGGTTTGTTGTGTATAGACAATATTTAAAATACTTTGGGTATAATGCAATCCTTTAAGCTTTAATTTTGCTTGCCTAACAAATTATTCAAGAAAACGACTGCAAACAAGACTTGAAGATTTTGGTGATTGAACTTGATAAGTTTTATGAAAATAAGAAAGGTTGACTTAAGAGAAAACCATTTTCTCATTACTGCATGAATTACTTTTCTTACGTGTACAACATATAGGACTGATATAAGTTATCCTAAAAATTTCTCAATCCGTGTAAAGCAATTTCTAAACTTTGAACCTTGGCATTAGTTGGTTTATTTAATATTTGGATATATGGAAGTGAATATAGAAATATCTATTTAAAGTATAACTGCACTACCTCGATCATCAGTGCACATTTCAATTTGTTAAAAATCAGGACACAAATATTTGTAATGAAAAATGCTCGACTGTAGGCCTATATATAAAAAAATATCCGTTGATGACAACTGGTCCTTGTCAGCCTATAGAACAATCCATCGCCGAATATGACGTCGTGAATCAGTGTCACATTAATGCCCTGTGGTCTTGCAGTCTACATGGATATATAATATGACCTGCTTTGAATTTTGTGCTAAAATGCTGAAGCGGTTTGAATATTAAAATACCTCAGTGTGGCTTACCTCACCTGACTGACGTGCGCAACCTAGTGTCATATTTATGTCATAAGCCTCTGAAAATATTGCTGAGAAAGCTGCCAACTTGGATAACGGAATTTGTCCTGCTTGCATATTTATCGATCGATAATGCATAAGTGTGTATGTGTCCCTTGTTGATCCAGCCATTTTTTCAAGCATTAATGAGACCAACATATACATCTTGAAATAAGAAAACTCCCGCATGGCAGTTTTGGATGTGCCAGAAAAGCTTGGTAATTTGTTGTCAGCATAATTACAGCCATCTTTAACATGTACAATGTATATGTTTACGTTACAAGCATATCTTGCTGTCCAGCAAATGTGCAATTTTGTTAAAAGGTTTCCACAGAAAATTTCACACATTACTTTTATATAAAATTACACAAATGTACCCAAAACTGCAGCTAATAATTGGCTAAATTGAGAGGATGTTCAGTGCAAGGAAGTTAGTTATATACAACTAGTACATGTACCTTTTATATATGCAGTAACTGCAATTTTGAAACTTCTAATCACTTTTAAAACAAAGGTCACACAGCCATGACACCTGTAGAATTAGTTTACATGCATGACTGCTTACTTGACTTCTAATTGGTATTCTCGAAACATTAGTTTTACCTTTATCTCGACATTCGTGATCTCTTGTGGGCTTTGTCCTTTAGTCCTATGTTTTTTTTTTTTGTTGGACGACATGTAACATAAAGTATTAAAATTCTGATGGGCGGGTAGCCTGCGTTTTGCTGAGCACTTTGTTTTGGCCCTTGGAGACGTTGTACGTGAGTGTTATCCACTTATTTGTATTTGCTAACCTTTAAGCCATGGATCCTTCCCTCGCATTTTGCAGTGATTCAATATGCAAGTTGCAGGACAACAAAATGGAGGAAGTAAACTTTCTTGATTAGGTCCTGTACAAAACTTTTTAATCAATATGATTCAACTCAGCTAGGGAATATATAGTGAACTCATCAACTATGATCATCCATGTATGTTGTTGTTATTCAGTCCGGTCGAGTGGCTTTCTTGCACATTTGATACAAAATTTCATACTAATGAAATGCAGGAATGAAGGCCAGCAAATCTGTCGCGCCTTTTTTCATATTTAATATGGCTGGCATGAGCAGAAAATGAATGGGCAGCAGATGCCTGCAGACGAACCTAAGCTAAATTTTAATGATAGTTGAGTGTTTTATTTTTATGGACCCAAGACGAGAGGGAGAGCTTGATGAGTTCGGAGGGGAACTTAGTCAAAATATATTTGTATGCCCCAAGCATCTCATGTTACGATGACTGATGACCAAAATGACTATGATGTGACACTTATGGGAAAACGTGATTTGGGAAATGGGAGACCTGGTATGATGATCAGTTTAGTCCTGGAAGACATCAGGTTTGTTGCTATTGCAACTTGAAGATTATGTGGTTCATATAGCCTACGTGTATATTGAACATTACAAACAGTGGCTAACTTTAGGCCTACTGCGCGAGAAGGCTTCACATTACAAATATTTGATATTTGAAACAATGAATGGGAATTATTTTATTAATGATATAGGCTACTCTACGATTGCTAAAATAATGCACACTTGATATAGAGGTGTTCCTTGTCTAGATTTAGTGACCATTGCCCCACCCAGCTGGGCGGGAATAATGTAAATAAGGAAATCATGCTAAAGCATTAAGATGTAACAAATACACGTTGTCTAAATAAGTTCGCTAGGCGATGCTATCAGGGAGTGTATTCCCTTTGTTGTTTTTGGTGAACTTTAGTTCATTTTATAAATTTAACTGGCTTGTGGGCCAAAATTGACGAAAGGTGTTCACACATAGCCGCTAAAGGATGAGTTAAAAGGAGTGGGGGGATTGCCCCATGTCCATCAATTCGGTTTTACAACGAGCACCTCAAGTGTGAGTGACTTTACGAGAGGGAGAGGGCATTATGGCTCAGAAATCGCCCTAAAACATTTTGCACATGCCCTGTCACTCATTCCAGGATAAGATGATTGAACAGAATTTTTAATATGAGAACTGCATGGGGTTGTTTTGGGTGTTTCTATGGTGCTTGCTTTCGGTTATAAATCTTTTGGAAAGGTACATGTACATTTGCAGTACATGTATTGACAACTGATGGTCGCAATAATGCACGTATGGCTTCTGTAGTTATTTAGAGAACACATGCATATTGCTTTTTGAATAGGTGGTTTATCGATAATGTGTTGATTTGCAGAATAATTTTAATTAATACATTCAATATGAAACATTCTGGAATTTTTAAATTGAGGGGTCAAGCAACCAGGTACTGTAGCCTACTTCGAATTTTATATTGCAGCATATTATGTGAATACGTGTTTTTGCCTACACTAACACATAATTAACTTAATTGAAAATAATAGCCTACATTGATCACAGAATTTCAGAACATTTATAAGAGAGACTTAGCTAAGCTATGTTTATGATTACTTGACGGAGGCTTGAGTGGACAGGTTGAGCTTTTGATTTTCTGTATTTTTGCGCCAATGATTATGTTGTAACGGCGCATCATCTAATTATCTTTAATTTCACATGTAATGATAGATAGGCCGACGTGTTGGGTTGGTCAAACAGGAAATTGACTCCTCTCAACCTCCGTCACTACGAATTAAGCCAATTTTGACTATAAATGTAGGATCGTGAGGGCAAACTAATATTTACAGTATTTTTGAAGATTTTTGTTATATTAAATAAAATGCTATGAATAACTTATGGGAAGTAGGCCTAGGCTTTGCTCTCTATATTGTGCTTATATTTACCTGCATACATACAAGGTATAAAAACCATCATCAATCAAAAATGAATGGTTACTCTCTATTATATGGCAACTTATGCTTGTTAATACCTGCATTATGCACACATCATTGCTGTATACTGCATGCATGCTTAGGATTTATTGGCATTGTCTGCCAATGACTGAAATGACTACCATTAAACAAACTATATCGCACTTTTTGTGCATTGAATGCCTGTCAACAGAAGTTGTCATAAATGTCATCTTGTTAAAGGATACATAAAGACCATAAAACAATTCAAGGCTTTTGAAAATGATTTCTATATAATCGCAGATACATGCACCGCATTTATTGCTCTCTATTATGGTAAATTTAATAAATTGCTTTCAATGCTTTGGTAGTTTTAATTAAATATGAAGTCTGCAAATGGTAAATTGTTAATTACAACTAATATATTTGAATGTCAGAATGCCTAATTTATTTTTCTTGTTTTCTAGGTGTAAAAATTAAGGCAACTTCAACTTCGTTTATCCTGCACATCTTAAAAGGAAGTTATCGTTCTTGGATATTCTAAACTTTGAAAAACACACGTTAAACTTAACGTTTGAATTTAATGACGAAGTTGGATTATGTAAGTAAATTCATCATGCTATAGCTCATTTCCTTGAAGTTGATATTGTTATTTTTTAGCCCGTTGTGTCCTTGTGACCACTTTTACATTATATGTCAGGCTTGCATGAGTAATTCTAGGTTCAATTTTCTTAAGTCATTATTCCTATCGCCAATTACTTTACCCAACTTATGGTATTGAGGATTTTAGAGGCGCAATATGCCAATTTCCAGGATAAATATTTTGTCAATTGGAGACTATTAACACTATTCATGCCATGTATAATTTTTATCACGAATTTCACATTTTTTATCAACTGTCTGTTTGAAGGTCGTTTCCAAGTGAATAAGGTTTGGTAAACGCCAAGTTTCTTGTTGATTTTTTAAAGTCAATAGCACATTATAGCAGACAATTTTATATAACCATTACATAATCTAAAATGTTTTCTGTAAAACTTTTTTTATATTGTGGTATTTCTAAGCACTTTTTTGTTTTAGCAGGAAGCAATACTGTTCTTGCAAATAATACAGTAAAGCAATGTGATGCTTGTTAGTTGATACCTACAAATATGCTATGAAGTATACATGTTTATGATACTCCACATTCAATAGGCAGCGCGTTTTAACATGGGCACTTTCAAATTTTCATAAGTTTGTGGAATTGCCATGTTATAATAAAACAATTTTGAAAAAGTTTGGTACTCGTGTATACTTTTTCTGGCTTGATGATATACCATATCTTGTTGTTTTCACAGAAGTCGAATGTACTGTATATTTTTGGAAGACTTATGCTGTTCAAATGGTAAACATGCAGTAGCTTTGATTGTGTGCTATCACGTAATTCATATTTGACAATTTCCACATGGCCACCAAGTAGCTGCCAAAACCTCATTGTAAACAACATGGAACCATACATGATTTGAAGGAAGTGCTGAGTTTAGGGTAAGGGTGAGGGCGTGTGGTAGCCATTCCTCAAATTTCAAGTGCTTTGATCTATTTTTGAATCAATTACATCAGGGTTCTCACAAACCTGGAAAACCTGGGAATGCACAGTATTACACACTATAAGGAAACTTTAGTTTTATATAGAAAAATTCAGGGAAATTCAACACAAATAAATATATTAGATTTGTTTTCGATAAAAAGTGACGATTCATTGTCAATTTTAATTTTTTATTGTTTACACAATCGTATACCATTATGGACATTATTAGGCTTTGCAGTAAATATACTGTAGATCTCGATGTAGAAATATTCAATAAATGTACATGCACTGTATTGTATATACATGTATATTAATAATGCAAAGCTCATATTTGTGCAGTGTAAAAGACAATGTCAATTTTTATTTACATAAACCGATGTTGTAATGAGCGTACAATTGGATGTTATGAAAGTGCACCAAGCGATTCTAACACAACAATATAAATTATTAGGTAAATGAGCATGTCAGCAATTACATGCATATACTAGTACATGTACATGTAATAGTTGTCAATTCCTCACTTGATACCATGATTGTTGTTTTTGTCCATTTTCTACGTCCTTGGCGTTATTTTCGAACTGTGTTTTTTTAAAATAAAAATTGCAGCCTAGCATTTTGTAGGCTGGACTAGATAGCACCATCAAGGTGAAATACCCAACATGATTACAGTTATTTCTAATATTGAAAGTTCATCTTTATCAACCTTCGGCATTTCCAAATTGTGGGAAGCAAACGTTTATGCAGCAGGTGGTCTTGCTCAAAAAATGCCCAATCCTTGCCATTAATTAGCCATTTATAGTCTCGATTTTCGATATATTTTTTTTCCCTGATCGATAACTTCTGCTTTATTTACTCATTCATTGTTATTTTATGAGGATTTGCGTGGAAATTGGCACGCATGCGTATAGCTTGACAGAACAGCTATTTATAAGGTTCATTAAAATGATTAATTGTAATGCAAATGGTAGACGTATGGGGTCTATGTTATCAAAGGGAATTTATGCAGCAGATAACAAATAGAAAATCTGGTTTTTAGTTGCATTATGTGTTACATGCACGATAGCCATCAGCGGCGTTACATGTACTCATCTTGTTTCCATGTTGATGATTGCTGTTATTGGAAGCTTGAGTCATTGGCGTCCATGGTGAAATAATTATGCTAACAACTTTATTCATTAATATTTTATGCTTTTTCTACATCCAATACAGGCTGTTTTTACGCGTGGTGCTCGGCTTTTTCATTAAAAATAAAATGGGAAAAAATCGTTAATTTACAATATGATAAACAATGTGTACATATTTTCTAGAATAAATTTACAGAGTAAATGGAAATCTATTAAATGTTTGCATAATGCAAAACTACATGTAAATGTTAGCATAGATTCCCTTCCATTTCGTGTACTGTGGCATTTACATTTTTAATTTAAAAAAAATTACATTTGATATTAAGTTTACATTTCAATAAAAATATTTAAATAATTTTTTTTTACTTCAGATATGACAATCAACATAAATCTTTTAATAGTACATATAGTTTTTGTGATACCATGGTGGTCAAGGAAGTCTATAGGCTCATGTCTTAGAGCAACGAGATAATAAATTGTTAGACATAGTCATATTTTAGAAGTTTCAGTCGTCAAGATAGTTAGGAAAAAACTTTTTGAAAAACTGGAAGAGTCAGGGAAGTTTAAAATTGTATTAATAGGAACAGTGTTAGTTTTCTGAAAAAAAAAATTATTTAGTGTTTCATGTATTGTAAAAATGTTTTAAAAACTGGAAAAGTCAGGGATCTTGAAAATGCATAATTCGGTACAGGAACCCTGTTGGTTTTCATTAGCGTTATTTCAAAATTCTGTATATATACGTGCATGTCATATATACATTGCATGTCATGAAATTCAAGTTAAATAGTTAATAGCTAAGGTTAACTGAAATCATTGTCTGTTAATCCACATGCCTAATATTTTACAAGTAGGTTTTTAATCGATAAGGACTGCTTAACATCATATTTGATCCTAATTATTCATATTGCCATGATATGTGGTCTGTTCGGACTTCGGAAACATTTTTAAACAGCTCCACCTGTTTAAAATTAACGAAATTTTTGTGTGGATATCTTTAAAACAAAAATGTTATCATGATGGGAAAGTTGAGATGATGCAGGGACAAGTTGTTGCTGGTTATAGGCACATGTTCTCTGCATTACATTGTACTCTCATATGTTATAATTACTAAAATATGCATCCCACAAAAAGCTTCCCTTTCTTCGATTATTTAGTCACCTAAAATGCACACAGTCATGATTTTTTTCTTGCATCTATAATTTGAATGATTCCTTAATTAAACATTCACTAAGAACTTGTTTTTGCGTGGGAACTAAGATATTAGTCGCATATATAATGTAGATTGATGGATTACGTCAAACCAATTTAATGCACCATCAAGAAGCATGTCTTTAAATGGTAGAAAAAGTGCTTTTAGGACCCAGGGCGTACTGTTTTCAGTATCGATCAGTCGCATGGCCTATGGGTGTACAGCGTAGCATGCAGCTAAGTAATTGCACAGGCATGACCAAATAATGGATGTTCCTTGTTTGGCTAATAGTTTATTAAGTGGCCTTTCTGACGAAGTTCTCTTCCTGATTTTGGGCGGTATGCATATTTTATATGCTTGTGTGGGCTAACCTTGAATATTCATGAGTTTATCATCATTTCCTTAACAAGTCCTTAGTGCGATTATAATTAATGTTTAATCCAAGCTCCTATCTTCTCCCATTTTAGCAACCTCGTAAAATTTATTGATTAATGCAAGTTTGTGAAACAATCTAAAATAAAAATGGTGTTGTATTCATTTTATGATACACTCTTCAAAGGCACTTTAAATTCATACAGACTACTAGACACAGTCTTTTATGTCCTAGTATCTGAGAAATTGAAGATTTTAAATGTTGAATGTCTGAACAGTTCAGAAAATGTTGTGGTTCAGTACTTAAATATTACACAGTTCAAATTTATGCTACAGTCATATGTTCAATTTTTACGTTTTACAATAGAACATTAAATCTGTTCTTGTTTAATAATGTGTAAAAAATCGCATTGAATTAGATTACATTGCTTATGAGATTATGGACCATTCCATTTTTTTTATCCCAATTGAAAATTATAAAGCTTAGTGAGTATATTTTATTTTATTAAATGTAGAAAGGTATCCCCATACTACATGTTTTTATTAAGGGACTTTTGCCATATTATTGCATAGAATAAAACCCCTTTGATATTGAGTTATCATTAGCAGCAATTTATAGGCATCATATTTTGTTATGATATTTTATATACGAACAGTTTGTGAACACATCTAAATTTGAATTGGACTTATGTGACCCCAGAAGAAGTAGGCCTATATATGCACGTACGTGTACTGCAAACATTAGCATTTAAAAATGCTTTTTGTTTTTTAAAAAAAATTATTTGTAAATGTATAAAGGACAACATTTTTTGAAAAAGATAAGAAAAATTCTGAGTGCAAAGAGAAAATCATAAATATCTACGGAAGCCTTTTGAATGGTCCAAGTCTTTATCTATTCAAAATATCTTCAACTTTTATCCTACCATAGTAAAAAAAATGTTTGTGCATCTCAGTGATGTATACAATCAGTCTAGATATTTTCTACAGTTTTTGTAAACTGACTAGAAACACTTACCTGATGATTGGATTTTACTGCATTTCCTACAACCAGATGAATCTTTAAACAATTTGGCTAACTTTCCAATTGGCGCCTCAAAATGGGATCTATAAATATTTGAAGATCTAAAATTGAAACGCAAGGACAAAGTTTCTATTGCGTCTAAGTTCATCTGCAATGCACACAACACGTAGCTCTCGGCTATTGTTTTTTTTTTTGCGCGTGGAATACAATGCTTAGAGTCTTTTCTTACTTCGAAGTGCCCCTTTTGCCAAACATAGCCATCTAAATATATTGAATCAGACCCGCTGCATTATTTACGAAATGTGGTTAATTCTAGATAGAAAAACGTTGGCCTATCACGGCAGAAACCATTTCATCTGGAAATAAATTAACTAACCAAGCTTCTAGTCTTGCTCCTTAGTGATTCGTCCAATGAAAAAGTCACGAGCTTAATTCCTTCAGGGAATTCGCCTTTGCTTCTACAACTTGTGTTTTGTTTAGTTCGCCATACATTTAACGATTTTAGCTTGCTTTTAGTTTACCTGCTCTCCATATAGTGCACGCTAATTGTGGAGTTTCAAATTGGTAATAGTTAAACTTTTCTGATTCAAGCTTTTTTAATCTATACTCTTGTGTTATCTTTAAGAATAATATCAAGAGTTTGCCGTTTAATGCATATATTGAACCTGGCAAACATAAATTTTTCATACCTGTCTATAAGTTACCACAGACCATGAAAACATGGATTTGCAAGGAAATTGTTTTTTATTTTTTTTATATAGTTTTTTATACATGCAGCACCCCCTTGTGGTAATAAATAGACAGAAACATGATTTTAACACATTACGTTTACTTTTAATGTGAGCATAGGATATAATGTATTTCAGATGACAAACATTGTCATAATGGTTTTCATTCCGATATTTATATTTTGAAGCGTTGCTATAGAAACCTATGTTACTTATGTGCAATTATTATTTTTAAATTCAAATGTTTAGAAGAGGCTCTTCTGTCTTTGTCTTGGAAGCTAAAAGCCGAAACTTTATAACGAATCTGGAATATTTGAGTTGAAAGTAATTGAAAAAGTCATGCAAATCGTTAGGCATTTCCATGTTTTATGCCGTTTCAATTTGCTTAAACTTAAGATATCTTGTTTCATTTATCATACTTTACCCCTTTTAGAGTTGAGCACATATGGTTTTCATTTTCAAATGTTTTGGCGATTAGAATAGTCATTGCTTGGTTTGCATTCCATTTGTTTGTGGCGATATATGGTTTACAGTATCAAAGGACTACTTTTGAATAATGCTTTTAAGGTAATTGAAACTGGCAACATAAGCTTTCACCAAAACTTTTTAAAATTACAATGCTTTTATTTGGATTCGTGGTCTTTGAGTAAGACCTTTTCCATGCAATATCTTTTAGATTTATTGCAGCAATAGATAGGGTTCACTGTACAATAAGGAGTAACCCTAGCTTAGCTGAGAAAAATGTGCACAATGACCTCGGTTGAATTTACGAATTTAAATAACACGTGTAAAACTATTTTCTCTAAGATTCTTCCCTAAACCATTTTGTATAGGTACCAGTTTCTCCAATATCTGTTGTTTTTAATGGTATGCAGTGACGTACGTTGGATCTTACAGTTACCTTCTGAGTACATGAAGTGCATGAAGACACTAACCTTTAGTTTTGTATCATATAATTTAATGTCCTTTGAGGTATAACTTTTGAAATTCAACGAGGAAAGAACTCAACAGTTATGAAACCGCTTGTTCTTGTAAAACAGATGACTTCATTCTTACTACTGTTAGTGTCTACCTTGGGACCTACTGCATGGAGAACCCATCTTTGGAATGTATTTTTTGATGTCTTGGGGACGGTTTGAAACATTTTTTTTATAATGCTAGCCATGTGTATCATTACTTTATATGCTCCATATGTTTCTTGACATATTTAACACTGTGGAGTGGTAATGATTAGCATAAGGGCTAGCACACAGGACATCCGCATGAAGGGGTGATAATGGTGTACTGAACTTATTGCAGACAGATGGTACTCGTGTAAGTGTATGGATATGGGTATACCTAAACAGAAGCTTATGTCAACAATTCTATCTGATCTTAGGCGAAATACAAATATTGTAATGTGAGCCAAGAGGATAAAATGCTTGACCTCGCCAAATTTAAGTAGGTTTTAAAGAGCTTTTTGTAATGCTGGTGCCGTTTCAATGTTGCGCTGTTACAATACATGGTCACTGAACATGTTATGCAAATGAAGTGCCGTTACGTTATGAATGGAGAACTTTCCATAAGAATACTGCGCATGCGCATGAACATAACGCCACTGGTGGCGAAATTTGTAACCCCTAATATTAGATAGAAAAAATGTCCGAATATGGCGCTACCGCTTATGAAAAGTCCTCCAGGACTTTCCATAAAAATAATGCGCATACGCATGAACATAGCGCCACTGGTGGCGAAATTTGTAACCCCTAATACAGTACTAGATAGAAAAAATTTCCGTAGATGGCGCCACCGCTTATGGAAAGTCCTCCATTGGGAGCATTCAGCTTCTAGATTTCAGTTACGTATACGTCACAAAAAATCAACGAGTGGTATGTTTGGGAATAAATATTAATTCGCTGAAATGACGTCACTCGCGCATGTGCAGATGCAAAACAATTTGTCAAATTTGTTTTTCGTCCAAGACAAGATTGAATTGACAAAATTTAATATTTAGCAAAGAGTCATTTTTTAGCAGTCCATCAATATGAATAGTTTTAAACTTTGGCTGCCCTAGGTGCATGAAATATTATCGATCATTGAAAGTTTGGCAACGTGCTAATAAAAATAAGGTTGGAACTCCTTATGTAAACATGCATAACAAGGTGTACTGAAAACCTATGTAGACAGAATATACGTAACGATTGACCTTGTTCTTTCCCCCGAACCAGTCGTTGATCAAGTATCTTATATGATGAGCTTATATATGAACACTGAGTGGCAACAAGGTTGAACTGTTACTCCTATTATATGAAGAATGACGTAAAACATGGAGGGTGTAGGCCCATCCAAGTATGATATGCTATTTCTTTCATGCAATAAGTCGCTGCTTATCTTATTGGAAGGGAGGCTGAAACCATAAAGCTCTCGTCTATTTCTAACCCTTCATCAATTAAGATTGTCGTATCTATAAATTTAATAGTTGGCAATTATTACAATTATAAAATTTCAGATAAGTTTTTTTTTAACGTGCATACAAAACTTTAAATGTAGTTCATAAAGTTAACAGTTTTCAATAGCTGTTTCGCTAGCATGTTTACAACATGAAATTTTTGCAAATGTTTTATTTGGCTCTATAGAGCCTAGTATAAATTGATATAAAACATGCAACCAGCTACTTTTCCAAACGTGTATTGAAGATCCCCCTTATACAGCCTAATTATTTTTATTGTTAAGTAATATTTGCTTTTTGTCAAAATATTTTCTGTTATAAAAATATATGCAATTTCACATTCATGGACTACTTGCCATCCTGCGTTTCCTATCTTTCCTCATAGATTACTGCAGAGGAAATGAGTCGATTTCCTACAAGTAGTCAATGCAACGGATTTTTTAATTGGTTTAATGTTCTGAAAAAATCCCGCAGCTTTTATTTAGCTTTTCACCATTCATTTTCTAATGCTCGTTATGCAGTTCACATCTGCGTTTTAGATGGGATATTACATTTAGCTAAGATTTAATTTTTGAGGTAAACTATAATTAAGTGCTGTTGTGTAGCTAAATGTTATTCGTCCCTATTAAAATGAAATATGCTTACATTATAGTGAAAAGATTCTTTTTTCAATGGTGATGGCCTGTTCATCGTACACTATAATTATTGAGGAAAGGATAAAATGCTAATACTACGGACAGACTATAGAGTTAAAGGCCATTTAGCACTAAATGACCTTTATCTTTTCTGCCTTTATATTTGCCTTTATTTTTGGGTGGGCACACTGCATCTGTAAAATGACCTTTAGTGCATTGCATTATGGGATGGCGGTTCCCACAATGCAACTGAACGAAAGT
>JAQGCC010002466.1:0-18319 GCA_034698905.1 Xestoiulus laeticollis | reverse complement strand
GCGCCATCTACGGAAGGAACACGTTTTGCTAACAACTTTTGAGGGCTGGTGATCCCACCAGTCTACATACACCTTGGGTTAGATTAATTTAGGTTAGGTCGGCAAGCTATTTTGTCGGGTTTCCTTCTGGAAACCTGTCTCTCTATAAGCTAAATAACAGTTGTTTATCAGTAGCTATAGACATGTAGTTTGATCTCCTATTTAGATTTCACCAGTTGAAACTAAAACTAGCAGGACTCTCGTTGCCTCTTCACTCGTTTAATGACAAAAACGAATTATTCAAATTCGGTTAAAATAAAAACAGTCATTTTCTTATTAAGAGCTATAGGGAAGAGAGCGCCATGGAGATACGCGAATCGCGTAATTAAAATGTGTCGTATTTCTCCATCAAAAATGCGTCCGAAGAGCGCTATTGCGAGTCCTATGTGTAGGATTGGGGGGTGGGGTGGGGAAGAGGGGGAGTAAGGTCCTAAATTAAAACAAGAGCGAATGCGGGATAGAGAGATGCTTTAATTAAGACGGGAGCGCCGTAAATCTACTCGATGCGCATACAAATTGGGACTAAGTAAAATGCCTATCTATCCGATACGAAGATAACAAAAGCAGATTTTTTACCCATTTTCATATTTCTCAGCTTTGTCTTAGATGAGGACCTCTTCGTCTTGGGCGCCATGGATTACGAAGGGAAAGTTAGTGTAGAACCATCTTTGATGGTCGATGGTGACTTAAGCTAAGACTGACGTTAGTAATAACCCAGGTCAAATTTTTTGTCTATTTTGTCTGAAGTGAAATCAAAATCGGACAAATTCCTGATGGGACAGATGTGAGCATGCGCAGAGCAAATAAAAAGCGTGACCTCGTCAAGTTTAAGGTTAGAGCAGTCAAAATAAAGCCGACGCCGACAGTCGAGTGGTTGCGCGCTTGCCTCTCGATCCCAGGGTGTGGGGTTCGATCCCCGGTCGAGGTCGGTGAGAATTTTTCGAAAGGGCGAAATTCCCAAAGTGGCGGCTCTTTCGAATGAGAGTTTAAACCGAGGTTCCGTGTGGATCCCCCTTGCTCTCTGCACGTTAAAGACCCCTCGAAAGGGGGTGGAAGTCCCCCCTCGTAGGCAAAATTTCCAGGGAGATGAAGGAGGCCCTTTCCCTGGCGTTGCTGTTTAGCCCTCGTGTTGCATATATAGGCCAACGTAAAAAAATCAACAAAAACAAAAAGTCAAAATAAGGCATAAAAATAAGTGACACCTGCTTGGAGGCATTTAAATGAAGCGCCGTTTTGGAAATACCACTGAACACATGATCTAAATCATGATCATAAGGTAAACTACCAGCAACTGCTGAGATCGGCTCCAGCATTCTCCACTGTTGCACTTTGGTCAGATGCAGTGACTGCGACTTATCAACGCTTTGCTGGTACCCAGGCTTACCCCCTTACCACAGTTTCCCACCTTAAGCTTCTGTTCCGATGAGACGAAGCTCGAAATTTGAACCAATTCGGTATCACAATTGCCAAATTGTCGACATCTTATCGGAGATAACGCTCCAGGCAAGAAAAATCGAAACTATCACAGAATTCCCTATCAATATCCGTATCTCGACAGCAACGATTGTTAGGGAAAAATGAGGATCATAATCTGGCAACATGGTGTACGTGAAATTTGTCTTATTCCACCATTTTGAAAACTGCTGCTCAAGGTACCTCATTGAACAACCTTGATCTGGTGCTCAAATGTAACACCTGATTCTCACCGACGTTGATGTAGCTCATCTAATGTGGATCAGGTCAAACTTTCGAGTGTTAATTCGCACCTGCGAACTCAGTTAAACTGGTCACGTGACCATAGTATACAGGGCGCCCTAAAAGTTGACCACCATATCAGTGTGCATCTCAAGATGACGGACATCGCGTGACCATAGTATAGAGGTCGAAAGAGTACATATAGGGGATTCTAAATTGCCAGGCAAATAAAATACCGCTACCGTAGATGCTTGTTTCTGCTATATTTTATTTATTTTTAATTTATTGATAGTAACTTTGAGGGAATATAAATAATAAAGCCGGGATCAATGTTCCTTATAAACTCTTAAATAAAACCCTGGGGGAGGGGGATTAAAGGAGTATTTAGGGAGATCTAGATCCAAGGTGGTCATCAGGGGTTTATGAATTGCACGAACCACATTAATTAGGGTGCTAATTAGTTCGATTACCTGCATCTCCGCCGCCCACGCATCGAGGTGCCCACCGTGGGAGGTCGTCATTTTTGCGAGCGAAAACACAAGAAAAGTCGTCTGAAAAGTCGTAAAAGAAATTGTTTGAAAATGTTTAAAACAACAGCAGCAGCAGTAGCAGTAGTAGTGAGAGGAGTCTATATAGCGCCTCATTTGCATAAGTTTCATTCCACATTTGCATACAATTTTTGCCTTATTGTCGTGATTAAGAAATCTCACGCAAATGGATGCCGAACGAAAAGAAATAATTAAGAGCAGATAAAAATCGTAAAACTGTCGGAGAAATTAAAAAAAAAATACATATATCGGGAAGGGGGGGGAGGAGGGGGATGAACATCGCTTAAAAGATGCTCGAAGGAGATAGAAGGAGAAGAAGGGGGTAAAATAGGGGGCGCATTTGCATACATTTCGACAAAAATATATAACCGCAAATTATTTGCATTTAGCAAAGTTTAGAAACTATTATTTACTTCGTGGTTTGGCTTTTTTTTTTCTTGATTTAGAGCCTCATGCATGGAAACAAGCAGTTGCAATAGGAAAATTTAAGAAATTTGGATAGACCTGGAATACAATTCTCCTTCTTTTCCTAATTTGACATTTTGATCTACATTAAGTGTCCAAGATTGTCCTAAGATTCCAAGATGCATGAATTCAAAGTACTCATTTTAATTCATGTGATTATTTTCAAAACATTGGAAATTGTGTCTTAAAACAGCCTCTTTGGGCAACGGTACAAGAAGTTGTAATGTTTTAAATTGGACGAAAATTGCAAATATTAAATATTATTCAACTGAGGGACACAATAATAGTGTGCACAAATTTTTTTAGTAACAATTATAAATTAGTTATAAATAAGAAGGCTTCCTTACTGAGAAAATCAACATACCGTTATAGTGTTCCATTTGCAAAAAATAAATATGGTAAGAGAACAAGATTGGTTACAATACCAACAACATTTAATAGATTGCCCGAAAGTATTTTACAATTAAAAGGTATTGGAGAATTAAAAAGGAGGGTAAAATTGCATTTTTTAAAGTTTTAAGTTTGATTAATGTTCTAAAAAAAGGTTGGTTATGGCTCTGTATTTATAATAGTTATTTCATTTTATTAAATTGTATTTATTTTTACATTGTATTTTACATGACAAATTTTTTTTTGTATTTTCGGATTTGAATGTTGGTCTATTTAAATGTTAATGTAGTTGATCCATACAAGTTTGATGTAACTTCGGGTTTCATTACATTGTATTAAATTGTATTTCAATTTATTAAAAAAAAAAAAAAAATTTTGAGTCGTTGTAATATGGTCAGTGAAAGCAGTTTTAAAAACTTGAAAATTTAGTGATTTCTGAAATTGTGTGTTTTGAAAGTGTTTTTTAATATGTATACACGCTCACGTATAGTCGTTGTTTACCATGGTTTAAAATGTCGAATTAACGAAGCCTAAAATCTCCATCCTGCACCCTGCACGTGCATAACTAGGCGACGTTGATTAGGTAAGAAATGCCTGAAATAAGCGAGTACTCTATAGATGCGAAGGCTCTAAGTTAAGATTCCGTTTGACGTCATCGTTTACTACACCCCAAGAACTCTTGCCAAAACAAAAAATACAACACAGAAAATTCGCTCTTGAAAATACGAGCGTTACTATGCCAAGATGCCAGATATTAAATAAAACCATGTGCACATGCGGACGACGAAACAAAATGGCGGATGCATGGGGGATGAAAAGAACGTCACAAAAATTCAATGCAAAAAAATGATGACTGTTGTTTTTCAAAAGCTATATAGTGTGCTTTTTTAACTTCACGGTTTCATGCGTAATGACGAGGTATAACTCTCGATATAGCGAACAGAGTGGATGGTCCTGACCTATGCTCTACCTCATGGATTAGCCTCTCAGTATAACGAATGATTCGACTGTTCCCTTCTCTATCTCAATATACTCAATGATTATATTTAAAACGAACGGTCCGCTTGATATCTCTTTCCCGCAATACTAAATCATTGTTTATGACGAACCGTTCGATATAACGAACAATTGGATTGATTCCTTCATTATCCCATAATATTCATGCAATGACGTGGTTGAAAACGAAAGTTGCGAATAACGAAACACTCGATATAACGAACGGTTCACTTAACCCCTCCACTATCTATATTTTTAACCAACCGCTCAATAAAACGAACAGAGTGACTGGTACAAAATACATAGGCTTTATCTCTCGATGCATTAGCCTCTCGGTATAACGAACGTTCTGTATAACAAACAGAGTGGATAATCCCGACCAAAATGTTTATAATTCTTATATACCTCTCGGTACAATCGGCTCTCGATATAACGAACAGTTGGGCCGGTCCCTTCCCTAAGCATCCTAGGAGCGAAAAATGTATAAAAACAATCCTCTCAGTATAACGAACGCAAGTCCCATCCCCTTTGCGTTCGATATATCGAGAGCCGACTGTATGGGGTTCATATACAAACCCTGTTTTCCAATAAGTCCGCTGTTAATTAAGCCAAAAATCTTTTGTTTTTCAGGTGAATTTATGTCCATTAACCCCCCCTACCCTTCCTTCGTCTATACACGCATTATGAATTTCGTTTATAAAAAAAAAGCAGGCTGCAATAAAAGTCGTTGGATTTAATGATTCCCAGTGGCTGATTTGAATTTCTCGCAGCCTGTTAACTCGGTAGCGAAAATATATCTCAGTTTCATCTTAAGTTATGAAGCATATGTGTGTGTGTGTGTGAGAGAGAAAAACACCTTTTTTATTTTTCTTCATAATCTAAATGACTCCGGTTTCATTAAACGTCGCCTTGGGTATTTTAAAAACTTACTCGTTCGATGAGACCAATCTTTTTCTCCTCCTCCTTTTTTATCTATAACTTATGACATGTATTCCCCCAAAAACCCCTTATTTTATCAGCATCCTGTATATGCCTCTGACGCCTGGAATTGTGGGTACAATCGATATGATGTCACGAGGACCATAATGCAACTCCAAGGTTATAACAATGAATTTTAGTTTTAATTAATGTATTTTTAATTTAATTACATGTATAAATCAATGTTTCTGTTCAGCACCCCTTAGTGGCTTTAATTTAATTACATGTACATGTATTATCATCATCATTTCTGCTCAGCACCCCCTAGTGGCGTATGGGATTTTAGATAATGAAAACCCCTGAAAGTTGGCAAACAATGCGAGCACTTAAGTTGCACGTGGTTGCCTGCTTTTCGATATTTTATCAGACACTGAGCAAATTTTAATCGAGTTAATTATATTTACTCAAAAATAATTATAATTAATCAAAAAATAATATCAAAAATACTCAAAGAAAAATATCAAAATTACAAAAAAATAATGTAAAATCACCCAAAGAAAGATGTCAAAATTACTCAAAGAACAATGTCAAAATTAGTAAAAGAATATTGTCAAAATTACTCAAAGAAAGATGTCGAACTTACACAAAGAATAATGTCAAAATTACACAAAGAGGAATGTCAAAATTACCCAAAGAACAATGTTAGAATTACCCAAAGAGAAATGTCGAAATTAACCAAAAAAGAATATAAAAATTACCCAAAGAGCAATGTCAAAATTAACCAAAGAAAGATGTCAAAATTACTCAAAGAAAGATGTCAAACTTACTCAAAGAACATTGTCAAAATTAGCAAAAGAACAACGTCAAAATTAGTAAAAGAATAATGTCAAAATTACTCAAAGAAAAATGTCAAAATTACCCAAAGTAATGTCAAAATTACTCAAAAAAACTACGTGATGAGTATGTAAGGGTTACATTAACATCGAATACTCATTCCCATGCTAAAGGTCCATACTCCACAAGGGGGTGTTGAATCAAAAACAAAAAATCTCATCCAATTATGAAACTATGAAATTACCAGGTTCACAATATGTCCAAGTGCTTTACAAAAAGCAAAATCCGACGGTCAAAATCCCACAACTCTACATTTTTGTGTAATTCCCCCACTTTTTTTTTTGTGCTAAAAAAACTATTTATTTGTCCACCCTAGAAATCACGTCTAAGTAAATGTACATGTATAAAATTTTATTTTCCTACGTGTATTTCCTTCCCTCCACGTACATCACCGTAGGAATGATTATACCCCTTCCTTAAATCTTTTTTTTTCGTTATCCCCACCATTTGCGAAGTGGAATGGGTGAGAGGGTGGGGGTGGGGTTGAGTTCCCCCTTTTTTTTTCAGAATGCCCCGCGGCCGCCAAAAGCAGCGTTAACGATTATGTTCATTGCTGCATTTAACGACAACACGTATTACGGCGCTATAAATGGGCCCAGGGGTGTCAGCCAAAAGGACCCCCCGAAAACCCTCTTTTTTTTCCAATCCCCACAAGACCCTCCCTCTTGAATTATGCCAGCTTCTTTTACTTCACCATTCAAACATTATGAAAAAGCGTTGGAGAAATGGGAACCAACTTCTTATTACACCGAGGGAGTTTATATCCACACGTGGAAGCAAATAAGTTTTAAGAAAACCTAAAAATCATCGATTGTGACTCAATGATGCCAGAAAAATTAGCCTCCAATTTAGCATTTTTTCAGCTGCATGGGGAAATTGAACGATTTTAACCCCATGAAACCAGACAAGTTTTGGAAAATGACAAAATCAAACAATGAAACAACTTGCAGTGGAATTCGCTTATAGCGATGCCGGATATAGCTGATATTCCGGGTATAACGATTCCGAGCATTGCGCTTGCGGTTGGTCCGTTATATAACGCCTATAACGATTTTATGACATTTCCTCCTCCCCCCCCCTTTAAAGGAACTTTTTAAATGGAACCTTTTTAAGGAACCCTTTAAAGGGGGATTCCCATTTTTTAACGGTAATTTTCAAAGTGCATATAACTTGTAATTATACAAGTAATGTAATGACAAAATGATTTCATATCTTATAACTTGTGTCGTATTTTCATTTGAAATCTTATACAATTTTTATTTTATACTAACGAAACATTAACTTTCAAATAGCGAAAAATGTTCGTATTTCGTAAACGGTTTCATGCCTATATTTTATAAAAAAAATTAAAATTTCTCCTTAATTTCCACCAAATTGACCTTTAATCAAACCATTAATTAATTACCATTCCGTACTATTATTTAATCAAAACATTAAATAAACACACGTAAATCAATTTTAAACTCGTATTTCTGTGTATTGTTATTATTATTACACGTGCGATTTATTTTCATAAATCCTGATACAACGAAGTGCGGATATAACGATCTCATTTCTCAGGTCTTTTAAAGATCGTTATAACCGAATTCCACTTATTTACTTCTTTTGAATATTCACCAATCTCAATGTAGTGATTAATTGGCATAAACGGTACCACTGGTGATAGTAGACACGTGATGTTGTAACCGCATCATGTCGCCAAAACCAGATTTCCAGACGCTAAAATAAGTATCGAGACCATTACCGAAATAATCGTTGGGAAAAAGAAGAAGGGGGGATGAACAAAAGAGAAAGCTAATCTTCAGATATCTCGCTAACATTGAGCAGGATATAAAAGAGGAGGAAGAGGGGGTAAAAAAAGTCTATAGGCCCATTGATACGGAGAAAAAAAAAGGGATAAAAGCTGGGGAGGAAGGGGTAAAGAAATATCTTCGCAAATAACCAAATGTTTTCTTCGAGATTAGGCTAAAGAAGGCCTTTTTGAAGGGGGATGCCACCGTATAGAGGCCTACAGGTCCTTATGGCTTTTTTTTATCTCCCCCACTTTTTTTTTGTTTCAACTTGGCAAAGTTACAAAGTTAAAGTTGGAGGGGGATAAAGGAAGGACGGATCGAAATGCACCTACAACGTATCCCACAATTCCTTACGACCCAAGCCCAAAAGGACCATTTTATACGTGACATTGGCCCTTAATTTAAGGTTCATTCAACGAAAACCAAAGTTAATTAATCGTAAATTAAACCCAACTAGTATTTAGTCAGTACTAATCACAAACCCAGTACGGTCCTAATCACCATAATCACACGCAGGAAATAACCAGAATCATAAAGGTCCCAATCATTAACTAATCACGATCTAAGCAGACTAATCACGTGTTCTCAGATTATCTCGAATATACACTGGGGGTGTATATTCAAGCGACCTTTCGTATATATCCGAACTTCGTTGTATCCGGATTTATGAAATATATAACGTGCGTGTAATAACAATAATAATGTACACAGAAACACGAGTTTAAAATTGATTCACGTGCATTAATTAAATGTTTTGACTGAATTATCGTAAGGAATAGTAATTAATTGGGTTTGTATATAAAGGTCAATTTGGTGGAAATTAATGAGATATTTTAATTTTTTTATAAAATAAACATGAAACCGTTTATCCAAATGAAAGGACCATTTTTCGTTTGAAAATGAGATCGCTATGTCCAGATTATCATTATATATCCGAACAAAATTACCATACGTAAGATGTACCAACCGAACACATTGCTCGGAATCGTTATAAGCGGAACATGAGCTACATCCCGCATCGTTATAAGCGAATTCCAACTATTTGCATTTTGCAAATTTGAAACTTTTGTGGTCCATGCATATATAGACATGCACACATTGTGCTGATCAGAGGGTTAATATGGCAGGTGATTTTGGCGAGTGCACAATTCAGTTATATCATAAGTCATAAAGGAGATTGGGAGGAGACTGATTGTTTTTTATGTATTTTTTTGAAACAAGGGGCCTTTCTTTTGGAATCGGTTAAAGGCTAGAAATGAATTAGGGATTTGAGGGGGAATTCCCTCGGGAGGATCGGATTTTTCGGACAGCGTTTTTATATTTTCCCGACTACGATCCTTGAATCGGGAATGAATTCGGATTCAATCAGAAGACGGGTGTTCACATTGGACGAACAGAAAACGTTAATAAGATTTTCCAATTAAAAAAAAGAGGGATTCAGGAGACGAAAATTGCCCAAATATCCCGAAAAACATAAATCTAACCGAAAGACATGAGACCCCAAAAAAAAGTGAAACCACTTTTCGTCAATGGCTTTGAATTCTACGTGTATGCAAATCGAAATAAAGGTTTATATACCCTTCTTTTCTTTTTGTTGAAAATTTCGTTATAAAGGCTTAAATTTGAAGACGGAAATGGTTTCATTATGCTTATTTCGTTATATAGCCGAAAATCGAAAAGTTTAATCTTTTTTGAACAATAATCGAAACCATTGTTCGATCCTTTGGCTCTGCTTTTATTTAAGATTTTCCCCCATCGTCTTTATCTTTTTCTTTCCCCCCGTATAATCCTGATAAAAGATATCAATTTGAAATTATCTATATAGCCATATTCAAAAAAATACATGAAAATCATTTTAACGAAAATTATGCAAAAACGACGATTTTAAAGCTCGAAAAGTCAGCGAAATTAAGTTAATGCGTTTGAAAACGAACTTACATGTGTAAAAATAACCTTTTGGATATACAGTAAAACCTGGTGAAGAGACCACTTCTGCATAGTGACTATATACTTTTCATACATTTTTAAAAAATATGTCAAAGTTCACCACCCAAAAAATGGCCATAGCTGGTCGCTATATACGGGTGGTCACTATACAGAGAATGACAATGAAATACAAAAATGTAATCGTTGAAATTCACAACAAACTAAATACAGAATAATTTAAGAAAAAAACAATATGTACAATATGTAAAATTGACATTTATTTGCTATAATGTGATTGGCTGGGTGATATGAGAAGTGTATAGGGTCAAAACAGGATGCAAGATGACTCATAGGTCACTCCCCTTTCGGGTATTTTACCTTTTCCCCTTAAAGGGATTTCCCTTCCAATTGTCGTGAATATCTTGCTAATACAGATTGAACATGGTCGCTTTATTAGGTGCATTGTCAATAGAAAGTTCCAAAAGAGATGGCACACCCTGGCCGCTATACGCAATAGATAGGTGGTCACTATACAGATAAATTTTATGAAGGAAAACATATGCACTAAAATCATTTAAGATCCCAGCTAAATATGGATCCATTTGACTAAATCTTGTTTAAAATCTCTTACTTTTACTGGATTACCACCAAGCAGTAAGATTATCATGAAAATGTTGATTAAAAAGTATCAAAAAGTATATAAAGTCTATTTCAAACTATCATTTAATCATCTTAAATTTCATGAAAAAATGATTGGCAGTTCCTCAAATAATTCCCATATCGTTTAAATTAAAATCACGACTATACATATAAGTGAAGTTATTTCGTTAAAAATAAAAGTTTTTTTTCCTATAGCAATCAACTTGTGTCCTGCGTCTATAGGTTTCACAAAACGTATTTAAGTAAGGATTTGAAAGTGGGGTTAGTTGGGTGAATGCGAAATAGCGGGTCCTGTAGGGAGGGAGTCTGGCATTTTTCCAGTAAAAATCCGTCTTTTTCTGCTATTGATTCCCATTTTCGGGGTTTCGGTTCGGGGTCAGATTTGCATAGAAATGGATTTAAGCCGAGGCGGGATAAGAATTAAGGTACGATATAGATGGCGGAATATACGACGGCGAGAGGAAAAAAAAAACGATTTAAGAAATTGGGTGATGTGAAAATAATTTAAAATCAGTTGGAATTTTTCGAGGCGAGTATATAGGATTTCTAGAAATAAGCCTAACCCTAGTTGCACGAATGAAGAAGAAAGATTATAGTTAAAAACGTCTACAATTTTATACAAATGTTAACTTTAACTAAGATTCCAAACAGAGAAACACAACAGCAGCCTTTTTTATCCCTTCTTCTGACTCAAATTCAGTACCTTGACCTGTATTAAATGCAGCTCGCTTCATTAGGCTTAAAATTCTAGAGCCACGCACACTACTTTAACCACACACAAACATTCAATTAATGTAGTAATAGTCAGTAGCCTGGGTGTGCGATATTATCCTTGTGCGCAACATTCAGGTCTCCAAACCACAGTGGATAGGTCTTCGTCTAACCTTCGAACAAGGGGTTCTTAACCTTTTTGCTACCATTACCCCCTACAATACTAAAATCTTGTCCATGACCTCCTTTTAAAAGTATTTAATGGTTCGCTATACAAATACAGTATTAGTATACATATTATAAGGAGAAGAGTCTCTGTATGTGATTTGAGACTTTAAGACTAGCGACATAAGATTGCACCAAGGAGCTGTCAATAAATGACGTCACGTGATTTTGTCAGATTTCTGATTCACCCCCCAACCCTCACACCCCACCATGCATGCGACACATGATCACACTAAGTCAGACCTCTTCAAATGTGACGTCACAAAGATATGACCCCTCTCCCTCCCCTCATCACATATTGTCACAATTCCTTTCAACTAGTGCTGCGTGATGTCATTTATGGACGGCCCCAAGACTGAAGTAAGTACGTAAAATGCGTTTTGTGTTGCTAGAGGGCGACTGCGTCGAAATGTGTATATTTTCGGACGGACGATGATAGCAGCTACTAGAAATGGTAGCTTTTAGTATATAGTTGAGATTAATGCCCGATTCTCACTGGACGGAAAGTAGCGTTCCGCTCGCTGCGCGCATGCGCACTTCTTTTGAAAACCAGTTGCTCTCAGTAGAGGGCGCTGCTGAGATAGAAGTTGAAACACAACCAACTTTTTTTTTTGCTGCCAGCAGAATCGATTCCGTCCAGTGAGAATCAGGCATTAGACTGCATGGGGCCGGTCAACAAATAAGGAATAAGACCTAATCTCACAGCGCCATCTGGAGGAAAAAGTACGAAATTCCCAATATTGAAGTGACCCTACAAAAAAGAAGGGTTCAAAGCATTATACTCTAAAAGTAGTGAAAGTAAAGAATTTGAACAAAACTGGAGCTAAAAAGCAAGAAAACTACGCTTGGATACGTTTTAATCGTCCGCACCATTCGACGGAAATACACTGAAGCAGACCCGTGTCCAAACTCCAGTTTTTTTAGAAAATGTCTGCCTGAAAAACGCTTTAAAAGTGGATGTATTTAAAAAAAGGGATAAAAATAAAGAGGGCTAAGAGCGAAGTGTGCCAAAAACACGTAACAATGGGGACTGGTGTTGAAAAGGAGGAAGGAAATGTCCGTTCAGAAATGTGGCAGTGCACAAATTGCCGGAAGGAACCACGGATTACGGGATCTTAGGGCTACTTACATAAGGAGAAGACAGTGGACGAGAAAAGGACTGTCAAAACACAAGACTAGCTGCTTTCGAGCTATAGGCAAAATGCCAGAGAAAAACCAAGATGTCCAACTGAGAAACAGAAGGGCAAAAAATGACCAACATGCATTCCAGACAAATAGCTATAGCTACTATACGACAATACAGTGGAATTTGCTTGTAACGATGCTCGATATAGCTCATATTCCGGGTATAACGATCCAGAGCAATATGTGTTCGGTCGGTCCGTTATCTTACTTCGGATATAACGATAATCAGGATAGAGCGATCCCATTTTATGAAAACGAAAAACGTTCTTTTCATTCGCCTATAACGATTTTCTGACATTTCCTCAACCTGTTAAAGGAACCCTTCAAAGGGGGATTCCCTTTTTCTAATGGGAATTTTATATGTGCATACATGTAGTGTATACATGTAATGTAATTTGAAATCTTATTATAATTTTTAATTTTACTAACGAAACATTAACTTTCAATAAGCACAAAATGTTCGTATTTTGCATTAAATTGAAGTCAGATTTAATAATTACATTTATATAATTTACAGCTGATATTTGTTTAAATTTGGAAATTTTGAAAAAGTCTACGCAAACTATAAAGCTATACAAACTTTAAAAAATATCTTTATTATCGAATAAATGTTTTCTCAATATCGGTATACGAGATTTATACTTTTTCCAGTTTTAGATAAACGGTATTATGCCTATTTTTGATACAAAAATTTTAAATTTCTCATTAATTTCCACCAAATTGACCTGTACCAAACCGCCTAATTCATTTCTATTCCGTACGATTATTCAGTCAAAACAATAAATACACATTTACAATTTTAAACTCGTATTTCTGTGTATATTTATTGTTATTACACGTACGTTTAATTTCTATAAATCCGGATACAACGAAGTTCGGATATAACGATCTCATTTCTAAAGTCTCTTGAAGATCGTTATAAGCTTTTCCTTCACTTTTCCTTGACTATTCCAGGTTTTCCATCTTTGGCATGTCCATCTGGTGTCCACATTGGACATCACCATTCAAACCAGCAAGCACGCCCTCTGGTGGCTGTCACTCACCCTTGGAACAACAACAACAACAGAAGACGAATATGTTTTAAGTACAGAGCGTTAAACTAAACAGATATCTCTCCAGGGGGAGGGAGCTAGGTGAAGATGGGGTGGGTGGGGGTTAAATGCTGCCATGTTTAAGTAGCCTATTATCGATAATGGATTCTATATTAAGCTGACACGCTAAAAGAGTGTGGCCCGGGACAACGTAGTCTGTGGCCGCTGGGGGGCGCCACCACCCTCGAGACCACGTGCTCGCCATTGTTTTAATGCGAGAACACGAGTCTTCAAAGCGCATTAAAAATCTCAGTTTTTTTATTCAAGGCCAATTCGGTAGAATTGATTCAGCATCTTATGGCCAATTAGAATGACATTAACAGATTTTTTACATGTCATAATTGGTGTTTTTATTTACACCTTGTCTAGAATAGCAATAATAATTGCCTCATGGGGGGAGTGAAGTCATTCCGAAGGGTGGTGAACTGTGATTGCCATAATTCGTATAGAGTTGGCTCTCAATATAACGAACACCAAAGGGATGGGAGGTTCGTTCGCTATAACGAAAAGTTGGTCTTTACACGTTTTTACTATAGGGAGTGTCCATAAACCTCGTAGACGTGGGGGAGGTGGTCCAAGAACCGTTCGTTATATACAGATACAGTGTATATACCGATAGGCTAATACATGAGAGCTATAGAACCATTTTGGTCGTGACCATGCATCATTTCTGTTCGTTATATATAGCGAGTCGTTATACTGAGAGGCTAATACTTAATTGAGAGGTATAGTAATTTTGGTCGGGACCTGCTACTCTGTTCGTTATACCGAGATGCTATGCATGATATAGTCATTATTGTGGAGACCAGCCGAATCGTTCGTTATATCGAGCGGTTGGTTATACAGAAAGTTCGTTATAAAGAGAGGCTAATGCATTATACATGATCCGAGGTAAACAGTCATTTTGGTAGGAACCAGCCACTCTGTTCGTTATATCGAGAGCCAATTGCACGCAGATTCAATTTATCAATTGAAATGTAGGGTGTCCTGCCTTAACAAATCTGACGTATGGCACCTCTGTGCTGACTGCAATATACGCAAATTGAATTGAATTGAACATATTGAATGCGTATTATTTCAACATTTTAGTCACCATGCAAGACAGCCATTTTGTTGAATTTAGGCACATGTACATGTATGCAAATTCGAGAGAGATATGCAAGTGTGTCTGTCACATTGAAGGTATTACAAAAGGGACACCTGCAGGCGGTGTTTTAATCGAAACGTGTCTTTCTAACCAACTCAGCGTCATTTCGGGTTAAAAATCCATCATTTTTCGACAGCATTTATTCTCATCAATGGCACTCGCGACATACATTCGCACTTTTAAGGAGTAAATGGTGAAAACACGTGCTAACAGCTGGTTTAGAGGTGAAATTCATTTTTATGTAAAAAAAACGCCTCTTCTCAACCAAAATTCAAAGTGTATGTAAAAAATATACACAATTTTGCTACGAGTTATTAATTTAATTTATTCCAACCCTTACGGAAAAAAGTGATTGCCAATTGATTTCGGACAAAATTGTTTGCAAAAAATTCCGCCATTTTGTAAACATTTTGCAAACAATTGGTGATATTGGGAACAAATATCACTATTTAGCAAACAATTTTGTCAATCACTTTTTCCATAAGGGTAACTACATATGTGTATAAAGTCGGCTCTCGATATAATGAACGGTTCAACCTGTACTTTCACTATATCCCACAATACTAAAGGTTAATTGTTTCTTTGGCCTGCCCTCAGTGCAATTCAGGGCTACTCAGTGCAAACAGGAAATGGGCGGAGCTATCTGTTAGTGAAACCCAGTGCAAAGGGAAATGGTAAACTAAAGAAACAGAAAAAAACATACTGTAAAAAGATGGCGACCCTCATTAATTTGGTTTAACTACTAGAGAGTAATCTTTCAGATGAGGATGCTATGAAGCAGACGATTCAGTACTGCACTGACTTTACTCTGTAAAATTTTCAGTGCAGGTTTTTCCTGCCCTGGATTTCTATTTCCTGTGCCAAAGAAACAGAATCAGTGCAGCTAGTGCAGACCAAAGAAACGCATTTACCTGTTCAGTGCTGCTAACTGAGCAGGCCAAAGAAACAAACCTTAAATGACTGTTTATAACGAACAGCAATTCGATGTCTAGGTGGCATAAAATACCACGAAAGCCACCTACATGTATAAAAACAGACCTCCGCTCAATATAACGAACGAATTATTCCATCCCTTGGCATTCGTTATAACGAGAGCAGATTATATGCATTTGAACAATATTATGGCTGACCCCTACCTCTGCTTCTAATATATGGAACAGCCAACTATAAGGGTAATTAATTCAAGAACATGTTCTTCGGTTGCGTAAACCCAAAACGGTTTAAAATAATTCATGACTTAAATCTTTGATATTTTTTTTTCTGTAAAGTTCACTTTCGTTCGTGGTATTTCTCACCTATTCTAAGTTGGAATAACATTATAGGTTTTGATTTTTTTTTATTTATCAATTACGGTTGTTTTTCTGTTCTCCCTTCCCCTCTATAAGACCACCAGATCCAAAAGTCATTCTTCGGCATGAGGACAAACAAGAAAACCAAACAAGTGGATTTTATGTATTTTTTGGCACGTTGCCTCGTCCTAGAGAATCCCAGAGAAGAAACGGCAATTAAAACATGTTAGAATGACGAAAAACAATGCGAAAGCGCAGCGGGGGCAAGGCGAAGGTATGGTGCTATAAGCCACATCAGCCACCAGGAGGCGCTTTGAAGAGACAATTTTAAACTTTCCTGACTTTTGCAGTTTTAAAACAATTATTTTCCCTGACAATCCTGCTCACAAAATTCGAAATTATAACACTGATTTATACAAAATAGATGACTTATTCCATGATGACTATTCCAGATACAGTCAACTCCCTCTATAACAGCATCTGATATAACAGCAATTCAGTATAACAGCCAGATTTTGGCCATAACCGATTTTTTTCCCCCGCAAATTTGCTTCCTTTATAACGTCATATTGCCTATAACAGCAACAGCCAGATTCTGAGGAGATGTTCCTCGTTGAATCACATGTGAATCACACCCCATATAACAGCCGACCGTTTTGGGCCCATTTGTTTACAGTAGTCTCCTTCATTCATATCTTTCAATTAGCGCTGGCTCAATCCTCCTCGTCACTCTATCCTTGACAAAAAGTATGTCTATAACCGTCTGTTAATTGTAAATAATTATGGTTTTAAGATAAAAGTGCAACTTATTTATCAATACATGCACTCTGTACCACCTATAACAGCCGCCATAATTTTAAGAGTGTTTCACGTATGCTGTTATAAGCGTAAAATAGCATCCCTATATAACAGCCAAAACCTGGCTGTTATAATGTATCACATAGCGACATGCCCTGGCCGCTAGATGGCGTTTTATCACTGGGACGAAGCTGATTGGCCAGCCCACGACACGTGTCTTTCCAGCGCGGGCCAAACGTAGTTAGGACTTCGGTATGGCGAATTTGGATTAAATCGCCGGCTTAATTCCCATTGGATCATTAAAAATTGTAATTAAAAAGCGTGTGTAGCGTCGACTACGTGACTGTTGCGCTCTATTTTCGGTATAATAATTTAATCTGAGACACGATTCGTTCGCCGAGCACCTACCTTCACACTTTCGCACTCTGGGTCATCATTAAAATGAACGCCAAGAAATAATAAACGGCTTAGAAAGTGAAAAGGAGTTGCACCAAATAACACAAAGGCTAATCTGAAGTTTCGCATTCAATGCTAATTTCGACCGGAGAAACTAGAACGTGGAAATTTGAAAGTTTCGGCCAGACTTTAGAGTCTCCCAAAGAAAATACATGCACTTTTCACTGAAATGTCCTTTACTAATTCTGGACAAATTATGCCCTTTAACCAATAATTAAGCATTTATAACAAAATTTCATTATGATATCATTTCCCATTTATGAAAAAAAAAAAACATGTGGCTTCCGCTTGATGGAAAAATAACCGCTTATTGGTATCAGCAATGCGCTTAATGGGATCACGGATAATGGAATCATCCGTTTATTGTAATCAGAATGACCGAGTCCCGGACACTCCAATACAAATACATAAGGAAATAACCGCTTATTACGATCAGCGATTCGCATAATGGAATCATTAAGCCCCCATAATACACATACATGTTGCTGTAATGCCATTAATCCCTCTTCCACTTATAGGTGTCAGGCCATATTTTCCGTTTTGTGCTTGCACAAATTGCACTCGTATAACATGGAACTTCAAATGAAACTGAAGGATTTAAGCCTAAAACAGAAGATGGCCGCTTTAGAGCAGACGATAGATTGCCTAAAACGAGCCTGAAAAAGTAGTAAGCGAATAAAGGTTAAGCTAGTACAATTCATTTGGAATTAAAATTTAAAGAAAAATGTGTTTTTTTTGTTATTCACTTATTAGAATCGCTCGTGTATTGGTATCAAAATAGACTGGGACAAACGTGATCCCATTAAGGGGGAACTGAAATGACTCTGAACTGCATGTTTTGCTATGAGGGAAATCTTGATACATACTTTTAAAAAAACTACTTATTATAATACAAAAATAAAAATTAATAAAAATGCAGTATTTTCGTAGCTTCTACTTGATCAAAATTTCATAAGTTTTCATAAATTTCATAAATTTCATAGGTAATTTTTTAAAAATTAAAAACTAAAATACAGATTTTTTTGGAATACACACCGTGCCAGTACCTGCTGCCACCTAGTGGCGTGTCGAGGAACTATCGCAAAACTTTTAC